>JARLTB010000420.1:3515000-3717500 GCA_030141615.1 Unio pictorum
ACGACACACCAAATATCTCCTTTTCAAGGCTTTTATAACTTGAGAATTGCCGTATTCTCTGATTACTTTATAAACTATAATTTTGAAAAACGAAAATAATTTTATTTACGAGTGTGTGCGCTTTATGTTTCCTGTAATGCGTTCTTTTTCTTTTTAAGCCATAAGCAGAAAAACAAAATGAATATATAATAAAATGTTTACTGCATTTGTATGGGAAACTATTAACTCGTGTTTTGGGATTCTGCACTATCATGGTAGTGAAGTATTGATCAGCAGTATGTACATCCAATGATAGAAAAGCAGCAGCAAAGACTGTGAATCGGACATCTCTATTTGAGTTAGATTTTAAGCAAATAATTTTAAGTCTCCTTTTGACAAATGGAGCTTTAACGATTTTAGAGCTATTTCAAACAAAGACTGCTACGGAGACAGAGTCTCCTGAGAGAGTAAATAGACCTCTACGGAGACAAACTGTTTCGGTGTTATGGTTTCAACCAAATATTGTATCAAGTCCGATACGATATCTTGATCCCGGGTCATGCAAATTTATCGTTACAAATCCATGTGGGATTGACTGAGCGTGACTAAAGACATTTCTAAAGAGATTATAATCCATATCTCCACTGCACCAGGTCTGATAAATATTTCGTAGCGTATGTGTGTCAACTCCATTAAAAACAGCAAGAATATTACAATTATCCCTGAACACTTTTGTTATTTGTGTATATCTCTGAGTGACATATATCACATCAGTGTGTTTATGCCTACCTCTAGAAAATATCCTGGCAGGGTTTGCTTGTCTATCTAACATCAAATTATCATATACGACTAAATTGTCAATACTTCTATCAAAAGAATCAACACTCGGTGCTTCTTCGATATCGGTTATAAATTCAATAATATCCTCATCGATTTCCGATTTTGCTTTCTCCTTAAAATCCTTTAACACCTCGTAACATCGCTGATCGTCTACACTCGAGGCTACCAAATATAGATAATCTCATTTCATCCATCTCGTTATCAAATTAAGTAACAACTGTGTCTTGCAAATTCCAGATGGTCCAAGTATAGTCATGCGAATATAATTTGGTAGAGTTGCATGATGGTTAACGGGTTCTCGTGTTTTTGTCGCCGAAAAATCAATTACATTGATGTTATTATAAATAAATTATGGATCAATAGTGTGTGAAAAGTACGAAGCGTACCAGCACAAACAAGTTGACAATAATTACAACAAGCAATAACAGATCAGCACTAGCTGGTAAGTGTGTACAATGTGGTATAAAAAAATATAGAATTGCTTCTAAGGATTTAAAAAAAAAAGCGAGGAGGTGATATTGCAGCCAAACTAGCAAAACTTCCGGGCACTCCATGGGCAAAATATCCAGGAGAAAAAAACCTTCTAGGGTATAGTTATTGTGGACATGGAACCAGACTCGATATCCGACTCGATGATCAAGACCAACCCCGACCCGGTGAATATCCTATAAACGCTATTGATAAGGCATGTCATGGTCATGATGTTGCTTATAAAAGAAGCAATCCGGAACATAGACATATCGCAGATGTGAAATTAATTCCTACGTTAAATTCTATCACTGATAAATCCTTCAAAGAAAAATTAGCTTCGTGGTTAATAAAATCGGCGATGAAAAGTAAATTAATGCTAGGTGATGGTAGTTGATAACAACATGGAATCTATTTATTATTCCCCAAGAGTATACTGGAGGGGTAAAATTTAAATCAGCAATCGATAAATTCGTTAACGCCGCAAAAGTGAAAAATAACACCTCGGCGGATTGGTTATCCAAATAGGCGATATGGCAGATTTATTTACCACCGCCTAAACAAATTAACGTCTCACATTTTGATGTCAGCGTCCCTAATGAAGTTCATCAAGATGATATATTATTTCTGCCACATGATACTGTTAATAAAAAACATACAAGTATGCGCTAACCACAGTTGATGTTGCGAATAGACACAAACAAGCTGAACCATTAAAGACAAAGTCATCAACTGAAGTAGCTTCTCCGTTTGAAAGGATTTATCGACGAGGTCTTGAACCACAAGGTGGTCCACAGTGGCCAAATCTATTGCAAGTTGATTCTGGCAAGAAATTTCAGAGTGCAGTTTTATCAACAATGAAGCATCATAATGTCACCATCAGACGAGGACATACTGCACTACATCGCGAGCAGGCAATTGTTGAACTATTTAATCGGACACTTGCTGAGCGGTTATTTGGATATCAATACGCGAAGGAATTTATTCAGGATAAACGATCTCGTAAATGGGTCAAGAGATTACCGGGTGTAATAACCGCGCTAAATAATGAAATTACTCGAACAATTAATATGAAACCTATTAACGCCATCAAAATGAAGCCAATTCGTGAACAAAAATCACAAAATGATTTTTCAAAACAACGAATACTCGGCAATGTCACTGTGAGATATTTGTATGAACCGGAAGAGCTTGAAGGCGGTACAAAAAGAGCTTCTGATCCTATTTGGAGTCACACTACACATGCAATATCTAGCATAACAAGATCCACGGGTAGACAAGCAATCTATAGATTAGATTCAACTGCTCCTCAGCGCGGATTTACACGAAAACAATTACAAGTGAAACCCGAGGATACTCAATTACCACCGCGTGGTCTTAACTAGCACCTCTGCGTCTGTTACACTCTAGACAAGTAAACGTCACATTATCTCTGGTATGACCAACACTGCTATCTTTTCTGTCTGCGGTAAATTGGCGAGGATCTTTATCCGACCAACACCAACGCATTATACAATTACAACTCGCGCAGTGATTCTTCTGCTGTTTCAGCGTAATTATAAATTCAGCATCAATATCAAATATTCTGTTATTTTTTTTTATCCTGTTGTTTATAACCAGCGAGTCTTTTTTCTGATTATGTCATCGCTGACAATATCACTGACTGGTGTCATTAGCATCTAAAACAACTCTTCGAAGTTGATTTATTCTTCGTACTCTGGTTACTGCTAAGTAAACTAGATTTGAAAACTCGATGCGGTCATCTACGATCCAAAGAATTGTATCGGATATAGTCAATCCCTGCGAAGAATGTATTGTCGCTGCATATCCTAGCTTCCATGGAGATTTATCAGCACTCAATGCATCTTCGACAACACCGATATCAACCAACACAATATCATTTACTACTAGAACCTGCTTCTCAGTCTGTCCTGGAATATCAACTTCGATATTCTGTCTTCGTGAATCCGTAGGCCTATAACACAATGGCACTGGAAGTGTTGCGAATTTTTCTTTACGCGTGCTAAATAACTTCATATCAAGTGTATCTCTGATTATCTTTCTACTTGCCACTATCAAATCGTTTGGTCTCCACGCTTCCCAAAAATCATTTAATGGGGTTTCTGAAATTATTTCACGCGCTATTTCACACTGGATATTATCCGGTTGTAATCTGATTAATTTCTTAAATTCATATAATCGTTTATCAAGTGATCTATGATCGGTATTAATTTCTTCATACTAATCTACAAAATTATTCAACCGATCATGTGGAGATAAACCGAAAAATGGTGGTGGTTGGTCATGATCGCCAAACATTATCACAGTTGTATTCGCTAGCAATAGCCAATTAAGAAACATTTTTAATATATCTAACGACACTGTGCATATCTCATCCCAAATAAGAATTTCAAGAGTATATTTCTCGCGTCACCTTTCCATCGAAAGAAACTGTGATAAGTGCAAGCATTAACTCCTCGCTGTTTCATCTCTCTTGCAAGTCGGTGTTGGTGTTAGCACAATTATGTTTGATTTCCCTCGAAATAATTTGATCACACGAGTCGTCTTCCCTGACCCACCACAACCGTTTAAATAACTGGTTTTATATCTACATATTGGATCGGAACACTAAGGTGCACTAGATAATTCTGATATATGATTATTTTTCAAGTAATTGTTTTCAATTGTAACATCTGCTGATTTAGAATAATCACGCAATATTTCCTTTTTAATTCTCCATGATCCCCAACTCTCGTCGGAATTTGTAAATTTAGCCACTGTTTCGCTGTGTTTTACATCTATGTAAAATGTATCAGTGGCGACTCTAACCGCGGTGTTTGAAAATCTATTTTTCATCGAAAGTCAATTGATAGAAGCATAAGCCAGCACAGAAGCCCTTAAGTATGTGTATTGGAGATTATTTCCATCGTTGTAAGTAACAACTGTACCGAATTTCGTTCCATCGGACAGGAAAGCGTCTTTACGATCGACATATATACCTCTAGATGTTGCATATACGATTATAAAAATCGTATTCCGCATCATCTATAATTAATCGCGAAGAATATCGCTTGTGGTCATATTTTCCACCTTGTGTGAATTTACCAATTATTCTTCTACCGAAATATTTTGCGTGTTTATTTCTAACTTCAAAGATCTCATTGGACCATTTAACGATATATTCTTTGTCGAGATCAGGAAAGTTTTCTTTGTTATCGCTAATTATACTATCTAGACCATCGGGCTGTGGTAACCAAACCTCAGTTTGTTTCCGATATGATATAATTGCTTCACTGACAATCAGCGATATCAGTATTTTACAATGAATCATATATCGTAATAACACTATTGGCACCCAGTGTTTTTCTGATATATGTCTACAAACCAAACATAAAAACACGGATGAAGTCCGTTAGCGAATTCAAATGATACAATACGAGCGAATCTTGTTAGATCAAAATCGGGTAGCGGCCCATTAATGGCAACACGGGTCATTTCGTGTGTGGGATGCCCAAATCGTTTAAAATACTCAGAGCATTCTCCATACCCGAGAAAACTCCCTAGATAACACGCAACCATATCAACCGAAATAACACTTTCGGGGTCATATTTGGTATTCCATAATCCACTATGGCCATAAGTAACACAACTTGATTGCACATCTGATAGAAATTCAGAGCAGGTTGGTTTCCATAGATTTCTCTTTCTCGCCAAATGTGCTGCAACTGACGGGATTGTAAAACAGTTTGTTAGTAATTGTTCGTCGGTATCCGTTGAAAAATCACGAGCTAGTTTTCTCATCTCGTTGTGGAGGGATTCAGTACAGTATATTTCACCATTGGGTCTTACAAATTGATCGAATTTACACTCTCCGTTTTCAAACCTCTGAAATAACCACACTGACACAGGATCGTTTTTACTTCACTCGTAAATAAAATCAAATAATTTCTCCTCCGGGAGGCATCCTCCTAAGGACTCCACGGGTAGATATTTTATGGTTCTTTCCCGTGGAAATATTGTTAACGCTGTGGTCCACGCGTGTGCATTATGGTAAATAATTTTGATTGGAGCTTCCTTTGATTTATATTTCGATTCGTGTAATACCTCTCCTGTTATCGTCGTTACGGTTATTGTTAATCTTAATGATGTTTCGAACTCAGCTACATTTTGAATTGTTTCACCGCTCTCTCTTATTTTTACTTCCCATTAATTTTTTTTTTTGCGTCTTAGATCCGTCAATTGGTTTCCACGCATCGCATTTGTAAAATGCTCTATTATTTGTTGGGCTACACAATTTATCCTCTCTGACAATTTCAGGGTTTTTAATTTCTCAATACTCTGCTTGACATTTAACGGATAGATCCCATAAACAACCGCTGTTAGAGGTTAGGATCTCTCGTACGGTTTGTCAGTCCCAGTCAGCGTTCCTGGTTTGGAATCCTGACTCATAGAGACAGTTCTTTTATCTTTCAGGATGGGTTCAAATTTGTCGCATATAATCCAATTTCCCGTTTGTAAGCAGATAATGAATTTCACTCTAAAACATATTTTTTCTGGTCAAGATGCGAGATTATCACTGCTGCTTATTTGTCGTTCATGATAGCATCAACGCCACCATCAATTCGAAATGTTGACCAACAGTGAGATGCACCATCGCGCTTGAATTCATTAAATGCATCATTGATTTTACTGATTATACTTCTATCACTTATTAGACCCTTATCAGGCACATCAATGGATACTCTATCGAGATTGAATTTAGCATTTTTCCAGGGTTTTATTTTCGATAATCTCTTGAACTGTTCCATATTATAATCAAAACAAGTATTTAAATAAAGAATTTATATGTAATGAATAACTGTAAGTGGCTTATGATATGATCATTAATCGTTTGTAACAAATCATGCAGAAATGAATTCTGCGGATATCATTCACAGAGTGTACGACGAGGCAGCTTAGGTCACTTCCCTGCATAGGATGTGGGGTGGGTGTTCGAGGAAAATCACAGCTGTGTCTCAATTGTGGTGGTAAGCGATACAGGGAACTAAAGTGTTATTATGATAAGAGAGTTAAAAACCTTGACTCTGTCCCTGACAAAATCACAGGAGCATGACCAGACGCTTTTCCCTGTCACATACGGCAGTCGGAAGTTGTCGGCTGCCGAGAAGAACTACTCCGTATCGGAGAGGGAATGTCTCGGAATCGTGTTTGGAATATCACGGTTCGAACGATACTTATATGGGCGGAAGTTCGTATTGGAAACCGACCACCAACCACTCGCCTATCTTGCGCAGGCTAAGTTGTCCAATGGACGATTGATGCGATGGTCGCTGTTCTTAAAGCAGTACCATATGCAGCTCAGATACGTGAAAGGATCTGAGAACGTAGGCGCAGATATCATGAGCCGAAGCGCTGAAATGATATAGATCACTCTGTGTATATTTTCATGTGCATACTCAGAGTTTAGCCTCTAGTTGATTTTGCTGATTTTGTTCTTTATATTGTTGTAACACTTTGCCTTTGTAGTATTTTGAGGGAATAAAATCCCGATTGTATTCTCAAGCGTGGGGGGATGTCACGATTTACCCCGACCCACTTGTAATTTGTACATGTATAAATTGTAATTCTGACTGACCACGTTTGATGTTACCTAAGATAGCTAATCCCCTTACGTAAGACGGTCTTTGGTTAGCCCGAGAACGGAAAAGTTTATGACCACATCAAAAGGTAGATGGTCGACGCCTAGGTAGACTGTAACAATTTATAGACCTACAGACAGACAGCTGGATGATTGACAATTCGAACGACTGACCGAGTCAAGAGCCATCCAATCAGGATGCGATGAGGGTGGGCCCTTGATTTGAACCTGAGATAATAACCTGATGTAGGTAGAGTTTATTCAGTGCGCTAAAATAAGGCTTTGTGTTCAGAGGTTAGCGGCTCCGTATTGCCAGTCGTGAATTGGCGCCAGATTCTGGGAATCTAGTGGGATAGCTTCAATCAGCTTTGAGTGACAGACGGAAGAAGGGAGGAACAGGAAGTAAGAAAGACAAGAGGGAGTATACAGAGGAAAGAAACGGAAGTAGAGGGACTGTAGAGAGGGATACAGATAAAGGAGGGAAGGAAGGAGAGAAAGACAAGAGGAAGAATAAAGAGAATTAGATGAGTAACTCACAAGGAGAAGGGAAAATCTTACTCACACTGTGGAATCAGATGATGATTTAGGCATTCACTTGGTCAGGAGAGACAGTGATTAATTTAATATCTTTTAAAGTTATCATTTCATTAAATTGTTATTGTTTGAATTCTATCTTTGTATTTCTTTATAATTTAACCGTCGGCATTGCTGACTGGGGGCTCGTAGCTACCAATATATTGTCAATAATTTACAATTCTAAATACGGACCAGGGGAACTTCCTCATAATTCGTTAAAGTCTATAGGAAGAACCCCATCCCTACTAGACAACCCTTTACAGGCCTGAAAGGGATAAAAGTGAAACAAAGCAAAATACATAAGCCCGTATACATAAGACTCACCAGCTTGAATGCACATACATAACAACATACACGCACGCACGCACACACACACGTACCCACACACACACACACACACACATATATATATATATATATATATATATATATATATATATATATATATATATATATAGGTATTCTGAAATTCGACGTTTACTATAGACGTAAGATAAAGACAGAAAGAAAAAAAAACGAAATTTGAGCGACTAAGTAAAATACTTTGACTGTTGCCAGAACCAAAGGAATTAAGTCCAAGTAGAAGAGCCGATGTAGAGGTGTGCAATTTTATATCTGATCCCAAAATGACGGAATATTGTCAGAGGAAAACTCCTTGTATGCAATGCAGTTTTGTCTGAAACAAAGGCGTTAAGGCAGTCACGATCTATAAAATGACTCTGTGTTCTACATCAGATTATTTATGGGTTGAATATTCAAAATGTCTGATGTCAAAATGGAATTAATTAACAATGAAAATAATAATGCATTTGCTTTACGTTAGTGAAATACACACGTTACCTAAACATTACACGTGAGCGGACCCCTTGCTTTCATCGGCTAAAAATAATGTTTTCTATATGTGAGACTGTATATAAGTTTAGTCCATTTTAATTGCACACAAAAGTGTACATTTAAATTGTTTGAACTTTAAAATATATCCGTGTTTTACACTCCGACATATACGTTACCATTCTACGTTACCAGCGCCGGATTAAGCACCGTGGAGGCCCATAGGCAGTCAAACATTTGGGGCCCCAGACCCACGGTCACGGTCTCATGGGGGCCCCTAATGGGGCCCATAAAAGTCGCGGGGCCCATAGGCAGTTGCCTACTCTGCCTAATGGGTAATCCGGGACTGTTTCGTAGTATTCCGAGGGTACGGAGTCTGTAGAAATTGTGAAGTTCTATTGTACCAGCTGTGGAGCTGTATACTAATAGTCTGTTATATCTATTTATTTGTAATTTGTTAGCCGTGGGCTAATATGGGTTTGCGGAACCCAGTATATGTTTTGGGACTGGAAAGATAAGTTGTTATCTATCCCTTTTATTATTATTTTCAAATATAGTTTCGCTACTTGAGCGTATACATTTTTACTATGAGTAATCCTGCATTGTTTACTACGTGAGTAAACTGTATTCATCTTTTTTTGTATATTTTTTTCGCTGGGGTTGTGTATCATTGTTTTTGTATCATTGTATCATTGATTCGTATCATTGTTTTGTATCATTGTATCATTTATTTGTGGCATTATATAATTTGTTCGCATCTTCTAGTCTGTGCGTAATTATGTATAATTAAATCCAATATTTGGATTACAAAACGCACTCATTTCATTGTTTTGTTTATATATATATATATATATATATATATATATATATATATATATATATATATATATATATATATATATATATATATATATCGCCACATTAAACCATAATCTTTATATCTTTATCATCAAAACGTGTTCTGTTATCAATCCGAAATATCCGTCCCGGTTATCTTGTTACAATCGGATATCGATTTCTAAAATCTAATTGTGATATTTTCAGACCAGTACCTACATTAGTATCACGTCCCATAAATGTCAGCAAATGATGATACGCGCGTGCTATTTGGTTTTGTCCGTAATCAAGTAAAATATCCTAGGATGGTTCTTGTTGGCCGTTTATCCTCAGCGACACTTCAGTAACACCGAGTTGGTTAAATATGATATGGATGTGATTATGTGAGTTTAATCACGTCTTATCCTGTAACGCAACAAAAATATGCCGCGGCGCTGAAACCCCCTGTTTTGATGCCATGTGTCATGGAAATATACCATTAACAGAAGTCTCCATAATATCTGTTGTTGTTGTTAGCCATGATAACAATGATTTATCACCTGTATCCATAAATGATAGTAATTTTTCCTCTGCGGTGATTGATGGAGTCATTACTGGCATCCACAGGGAGTGTTTTGTTATATTTACTTTACCATCAGTAGCAACACCTGCACCACGCCAGATTGCATCATTATCGTCTCCGTTTCGTACGAGGACTACTGTATGTTTCGCTCCAAAGATAACCTTTCTAATACTTCTGCAAAATCCGAAAATATGAGATAGTGGAATTGTCCATGTAAAAAATATTAAATTCAATCTCTATAGAGAATCCATAGATGTACCAAATAAGGGTCTAATATGTGATAGAATCATGTTGGGTAAAATCCATGAGTGATTTAACGAATTTAAGCGCGATGGTGCATCTCACTGTTGGTCAACATTTCGAATCGATGGTAGTGTTGATGCTACCATGAACGACCAAAAGGCAGCAGCGATAATCTCGCATCTTGAGCATAGAAATTATTTTTTTAGAGTGAAATTCATTATCCGTTCAGAAACAGGAAATTGGATTATACGCGACAAATTTGAACCCATCTTGAAAGACAAAAAAAAGTGTCACTGTGAGTCAGGATTCCAAACCAGGAACGCTGACTGGAATTGACAAACCGTATTACGAGAAAGCTTATCCTGTAACTGCGGATGTTATGGGATCTATCCGTTAAATGACAAACGGAGTATTAAGAAATTTAAAACCATGAAACAGTCGTCGTTGAAATGTGTAGCCGAACGAATAAAAGAACATTTTACAAATGCGTTGCGTGGAAACAAATTGACGGATCTAAGACGCAAAAAAATAAATGAATGGGCGTTAACAGTCTGGGATAGCGGTGCAACAATTCAAAATGTAGCTGAGCTAGAAAAGATATTAAAATTTCCAATAACCGTAGAGACAATAATAGGAGAATTATTATACGAACCTTAATGTAAATCAAGAAGATCTCTAATCAAACTTGTTGATCATAACGCACATGCTTCAATCTCCGCGGTAACAATATTTGAGCGGAATAGAACCATAAAATATCTACCCGTGGGGTTCTCCCGGGAGGAGGATTTTATTTTATTCATGCGAAGAGAAAAAACGATCCTGTGTCAGTGTGTTTATTTCAGAGTTTTGAAGACGAAGAGTGTAAATTCGATCAATTTGTAAGACCTAATGGATAAATATACCGTACTGAATCTCTTTACGACGAGATGAGAAAACTAGCTCGTGGTTTTTCAACGGATAACGACGAACAATTACTAACAAACTGTATTACAACCCCATCAGTTGCAATTCATTTCTAGAGAAAGAAAAATATATGGAAACCAACAAGAACTGAATTTCTCTCAGATGTCAAAGCAAGCTGTGTGCAATATGGACACTGTGGATTATGGAATATCAAATATGATCCTAAAAGTGTTACACGACATTGATCTAACCGGATTCACTCGTGTGGTATCATTTGAATTCACTAAAGAACTTCATCCGAGCTGTTATGTTTGGTTTGGTAGACATATATCTGAAAAACATTGGGTACTAATAATGTTATTACGGTATATGATTGATTGTAAAATACTGATATCGCTGATTGTCAATGAAGCAATTATATCATATCGGAAACAAACTGAGGTTTGGTTACCACAACCCAATGGTCTAGATAGTATAATTAGCGATAACGAAGAAAACTTTCCTGATCTCGACGAAAAATATATCGTTAAATGGTCCAAGGTGATCTTTGAAGTTAGAAATAAACACTCAAAATATATCGGTAGAAGAATAATTGGTTAATTCACCCAAGGTGGATCATATGATCACAAGTGATATTATTAACGATTAATTCTAGATGATGCTGAATACGATTTTTATAATCGCAGATGCAACATCTAGAGGTATATATGTCAATCGTAAAGACGCTTTCTTGTCCGATGGAACGAAATTCGGTACAATTGTTACTTATATAGATGGAAAGAATCCCCAATACACACATTTAAGGGCGTCTGTGCTGGCTTATGCTTCTATCAATTTGCTATCGATGATAAATAGATTTCCTGAATCCGCGGTTATAGTCGCCACTGATTCATTTTATATAGATATAAAACATAGCAAAGCAGTGGCTAAATTTACAAAGTGATAGGGATCATGGAGAATTAAAAAGGAAATAATGCGTGATTATTCTAAATCAGCAGATGTTACAATTGAAAACAATGACTTGAAAAATCATCCGATATCAGAACTATCGAGAGCTCCGTCGTGTTTCGATCCAATATGTAGATATAAAACCAGTTATTTAAACGGTTGTGGTGGGTCAGGGAAAATGACTCATGTGATCGAATTATTTCGAGGGAAATCAAACATGATTGTGCTAACACCAACACAGAGACTTGCAAGAGAGATGAAACAGCGAGGAGTTAATGCTTGCACTTATCACAGTTTCTTTCGATGGAAAGGTGACGCATGGACTCCTGATCGAATGGGCAAGAAATATATTCCTGAAATTATTATTTGGGATGAGATATGCACAGTGTCGTTAGAGATATTACAAATGTTTCTTGATTGGCTATTGTTAGCGAATACAGCTGTAATAATGTGTGGCGATTATGGTCAACCACCACAGTTTGTCGGTTTATCTCCGCATGATTGGCTGAAGCATTTTATAGATTATTATGAAGAAATTAATACTGATCATAGATCACTTGATTCAGAATTTAGTGAGTTCAAGAAAATAATCTGAGTACAACCGGATAAAATCCAATGTGAAATAGGTCGTGAAATAATTTCAGAAACCCCATTAAATGATTTTCGGGAAGCGTGGAAACCAAATGATTTGATAGTGGCAAGTAGAAAGATAGTCAGAGACACACTTCAGATTAAGTTATTTAAAACACACAAAGAAAACTGTGCAACACTTCCAGTGCCATTATGTTATAGACCTACGGATACACGAAGACAGAATATTGAAATTGATATTCCAGGACAAACTGAGAACCAGATTCTCGTGTTAAATGATATTGTATCGGTTGATATCAGTGTTGTCAAAGACGCATAGCGTGCTGATAAATCTCCATGGACGCTAGGATACGCAGCGACGATATATTCTTCGCAGGGATTGACTATATCCGATACGATTGTTTGGATCGTAGATGATCGCATCGAGTGGTCGAATTTAGTTTACTTGGCAGTATCCAGAGTACGAAGAATAAATCAACTTCGAAGAGTTATTTTAGATGCTAATGACACCACAATCAGTGATATTGTCAGCGATGACATAATCAGAAAAACCTCGCTGGTTATAAACAACAGGACAAAAAAATAACAAAATTTGATACTGATGCTGAATTTATAATTGCGCTGAAACAACAACAGAATAATCACTGCGCGAGTTGTAATTATATAATGCGTTGGTCATGGTCGGATAAAGATCCTCGCCAATTTACCGCAGACATAAAATATAATAGTCTTGGTCATACCAGAGATAATGTGATGTTGACTTGTCTTGAGTGTAACAGACGCAACGGCGCAAGTGAAGACCACGCGGTGGTAATTGAGTATCCTCGGGTATCACTTGTAATTGTTCACGTGTAAATCCGCGCTGAGGAGCAGTTGAATCTAATCTATAGATTGCTTGTCTACCCTGGATCTTGTTATGTTATATATTTTATGTGTAGTGACACTCCAAATAGGATCAGTAGCTCTTTTTTTTACTGCCTTCGAGTTTCTTCTGGTTCATATAAATCTCTCACAGTGAAATTGCCGAGTATTCGTTGTTTTGAAAAATCATTTTGTGGTTTTTGTACACGTATATACTTCTTTTTGATGGCGTTAATAGGTTTTATATTAATTGTTCGAGTAATTTCATTATTTAGCGCGGTAATTACACCTGGTAATCTCTTGACCCATTCACGAAATCGTTTATCCTGAATAAATTCCTTCGCGTATTGATATCCAAATAACCGCTCAGCAAGTGTCCGACTAAATCGTTCAACAATTGCCCGATCGCGATGTAGTGCAGTATGTCCTCGTCTGATGGTGACATTATGATGCTTCATTGTTGATAAGACTGCACCCTGAAATGCCTTGCCAGGATCAACCTTCAATAGATTTGGCCACTGCAGAGGATCTCCTTTCAAACGCAGAAGCTACTTCAGCTGATGACTTTGTCTTTAGCGGCTCTGCTTGTTTGTATCTACTCGCAACATCAACTAAAGTTAGCGCATACTTGTATGTTTTTTTATTAACAGTATCATGCGGCAGAAATAATATATCAGCCTGATGAACTTCATTAGGGACGCTGACATCAATACGTGCAAACTTAATTTGTTTAGTTGGTGATAGATAAATCTGCCATATTGCCGCGATGGTATTTTTTTTACTTTTGCGGCGTTAGCGAGTTCACCGATTGCTGATTTACCCCTCCAGTATCCTCTTGGGGAATAATAAATAGATTCCATGCTGTTATTAATTACCAGCATCTAGCATTAATTTACTTTTCATCGCCGATTTTATCAACCAGGATGCTAATTTTTCTTTGAAGGATTTATCAGTGATATAATTTGACGCATGAATCAATTTCACATCTGCTATATGTCTGTGTTGCAGATTGCTGCTTTTATAAGCAACATCAAGAGCATGACTATTGGATATTCGCCGGGTCGGAGTTGGTCTTGACCATCGAGTCGGATATCGAGTCTGGTTCCAGGGCCAAAATAACTATACCCTGGAAGGTGTTTTTCTCCTGGATATTTTGCCCATGGAGTCCCCGGAAGTTTTGCTAGTTTGGTTGCAATATGACCTCCTTGTTTTTTTTCGGGGGGGGGGGGGGGTTAAATCCTTGATTTTATCAAGGGAAACAATTCAAAAAATTTTTTGTACCACACTGTACACACCTACCAACAAGTGCTGATCTGTTATTGCTTGATGTAATTGTTGTTGTCAAGTTGTTTGTGCTAGTACGCTTCTTACATTTTACACAGTTTGATACCATTGCATATAGCTGTTTTCGAAATAACGTCAACTATAACCGTTTCTCGCAGGCTGTCATCGGTACCAAGAGACATACATTTGTTTGTAACTTGTGTAATTATAATTTATTCTTCTAGTTATTCGATTACAAACTTATCATTTCTTTTGGGAGGTGTGAAAATTATAATTTCAATCAGGTTTTGCTATAGAATTCATCGAAAACAAAATGTGCCTTGCAATATTCATGAAACGTTTGACCAATTAAGGCTTCTTGTTTAGTGGCGACACAAATTCATGTAATCATTTCTTTAGTATCGAAGTTTGTGTGATTATCTGCTGTCCATGGAATCACTTATGGTTGTGTTTAGACACAATTTTTATGTACTTTTTAACTTGTGATAGGACATTTATCTATAATTCAGTTCACAATTATATGTCTTTTAAATTTTCATTTTGTATTCTTTGAAGATATATTAAATTTATATGTCATTTGTTAGGACTTGGGCATGTAATACAGTTCAGTAATAACAAAATAACGTAGAGATTTTATAGGGAAACTAATTCTGAGTCAACAAGTGTCAAGTCAAACAAAATCCCAGGAGTAGCCTCCCTTTCATCAGGCTAATGAAATCTCACTCAGTGTGAGATTTTGAAGTTGGTGAAAGAAATTGCCGAGGAAATCGCATCATAAATAGTTCAATACCCACGAGTGTATTTCTAGTCTCTTTTTAGAACATTTTTTCATCTCTCATTTACGTGGTGATAGAAGAGTTAGATTTATGCATTTTCTGTCTGGATTTAAAGGTAATTGTTGATCTTTGAGAATATGAGTTAAAGGTGTTTATTTCGGCGACAGTGTACAGTGTGTGATAAGATATGGTAATGATCGAAAGTGAAATATGTGTTCTTTTTATATGTTGACCTAGTACAGCCTCTCAAAAAATACCGGTAAACCTTTGCCAAGAACTTCACTGTGAAGTCATCTTTGAAGGTATTTTAGATTAACATATGATTTGTATTGATTGTCACACAGTGGAAAGTTCAGTACTGAGAATCAAATGTAGAGAATGTATGGTAAAATTAATTGTGTTCTATGTCCTGGTATAAAGGCGTTTTAAAACTATAGCCGCATCAATGACAGCAATGGGTGGGTGTGGGAAGGTGTAATTATCTCCCGGCACCATGTAATAGGTTGCACGGGTTAAATAAGGGATACAATTCATATAATGGGTCACACAGGTTAACCAGGGATTGTATATTCCGATATATTTTAGGAGCAGGACATATAATTTTCGGGGATGGAGGTGAAAGATTGCTTGTTTGGAACCATGATATTTGTTTTCCTTTTACCGATTATTTTTACAACTATTATTATATACGCTTACGATATGTATTATTTGCATTTACTACTCATTTATAGCATTGTTATATTTTAGCGATTATTTGTTAATGTTGGTAGACAGTGTTCAGAAGACGTTTCTCAACCCAAGTAGCCAATTTCAAGGAGTAGTCTTCAAAATGTACACGGATTATTGAAGGTAGAATCCGGAGATCCAGGCGTCTGAATAGCTACCGAAGAACAGGTTATGAAATCAGACAAGATGTTCACTGGATTCTATGATGAACAAAATATATCAGTAAACAGATCAGCTATTTTATATGAATCAATTTGAGTTTTCCTTAAATCGAGAAATTTTTGTTTCCTAAGCGCTTAATGTAATGACTTCACATAGTTCTTGTATGTAAGTGATTAAATTGTTTGTTGTTTGTTTACCTGTACGGGGGCTCGTGTTTGTTCTATATATATATATATATGTATATATATATATATATATATATATATATATATATATATATATATATATATATATATATATATATATATATATATATAAGTGGTGAAACTTATAGATGAAATATATTTCAAAAAATCTGAGCAGATATATATATATATTTTTTTTTTTTTTAAATATATTTCATCTATAAGTTTCACCACACTTATATTTACTCGAACCAGACAATTACACCTAGGGCGGTCTACCTCTAGATAACGAAACCAAATTAAGCGGGACACCAATCAATAAAAAATACCGGATCCCGACACACAGCTAGTAGTGCGGTTGATTTCTGAATGCGTCCTACACCTTAAGCTCCGCATACCTGGGGGTTGTACAGTTGGTACCGTTATACCATAATGTATAACGGTACCAATTATACAAACCCAGGTTGGCGGAGCAAGATTTTCGTGATGTGTGGTCATTAGGTGAATAGATCGAAATGACTATTATTTGCGCGTTCAAGAACATTGTAGTTGACAACGACTGTTGTCTTGAGGCGCTTGGGTATAGAGGGAAATATTGCCTGTAATAAAACGCTCACGCAGATGTTTGATTTCGTTTTCACAAGACCCCTTGCATGCAACCATAACATGATTTATCACCTTTTCACATTATCCTGACATCAGGCCGACCAGTCCTAATACTAAGCTCTTAATGCTGAGCGCCAAGCGAGGCTGCTGCTGGTACCATTTTTGTAAGTCTTATGTATGACTCGCTTGTGGATCTATTCCACAACCTCCCGCATCTGAGGCGGACACTCTAACCACTAAGCCACCGGAGCGGTCTTTGAACTGGGTTATAAGAATAGACAGACATCTAGACATCAATGTAGTTATGAAGACAGTCACTGTCCATTCATGGTCATTACAATTTTGGCTTAGACAACGCACATTTGTACCGTATGGTGTTTCTTTGTGCCACCCTACCAACAGAAAACATTTCTACGAATATGTGACCTATTTAATAAGAGTAGAATTGTTTTTATGAGGTTACTACTGCTGAAATATGCAAAGTCAGTGTGGCTATTTTATTTCATATATAATACGGCTAATTTAATTTTGCAAACAAAATTACTGCGAAAGTGCGAGGATGAAAATTTAGTTTTGGCCTATTATTAATGAATAGAGAACATCAAGATTTTAACTAACCGTCTCATTAGCACTTTTTAAATTTTAGACTGCACTTCAATTTCAGATTCAAAGGTATTTTATGTACTGCAATGCCAAAAGAACCAGCTTTATATAATCCATTTACATAATCAGCACGAGTCTCGCCATGGTTACAGAATTAAATGCTGACCAGATTAGTTTTATTTTCACGTGATGTTTAAGTGGCAATAGCAAGCTGGATGATCTGGAACATACATATTAAGACCAACAGACTGTCGTGTTTGATACACTTGTTCTAAGCTAGTCCTACATGTTTTGGGCGTCAGGTTCTTACTCCCTAAGGAACAGCGCTGTGTAGTGTGTTTTGAACTCTAGTGGCAGGAGAATAAGAGGTCAAATTTTCATGATTATCACATACTTGGCAATAAATCACAACATTCATCCACATATTTAAGAGTTATTGATATACTTACATTGTTGTCTTGATTGTGATCGACTCAAAATCTGACACTAGCAAATTTGAATGTTCCTTTGACACACATTTCGATTGGTTGCAGTGGCTGAGGAATGCCGAAGTAGGTTTCAACAAAGCCGTTTTATTTTAACGAAACGAAAGTATCAAGTATTTGAAAAGCATGCAACGTTTCATTTCGTTTAAGAAACATTTTCCGATTGGAACCTACTTGAACATACTTCGGCATACCTCGACTACTGTCACATTTCAACAAATTCAAATGTCAACTGAACAAGAAAATGCGTCCGATTGCATAGATTTCGCCAGGATAAAAACAGCACAGTAAGTAGATTAATTAAACATAAATTAGTGGAAGAGTGTTGATATAGGTTGCCAAGTATGTGCGATATTCCTGAAAATTTGACTACTCGTTCCGATGTCAACGACATCGGAACAGACTACACAATGTCGTTATTTGGATCGTAAGACATAGCATATAAACAAAATCAACATGTGCTATGTGTCTTACATGTAGGACTAGTTCTAAGCCTGCTGAGTTGTTACAAATAAAGACGAAATCCAAAATACCCCGCTCCCATCCCACCCCAACGCGGCGATATATATATATATATATATATATATATATATATATATATATATATATATATATATATATATATTGTGATGGTGGATGGAAATTTAGTGTGTAATTTACTTGAAGTAGTTCTTTAATATACGATTTGGCTAATTTCGGACTTATTCACACTTAAATTTAAAGTTACCCCCCCCCCCACTTATTTTCTACATGAAGTGCTTACTTGAGCTCTGTTTATGTCGGACCAGTTGTACTGGTCAGCGCACGTGTCCACTCTCTGCGCATGTAAGATAATCCGGTGGTGGCACGTGTATACAGTTATTTTTATATATGCTTTTGGACCGGTCCAGCTTCAGGTCGTGCGGAATCTCTGTTGCAGTTGTGGAAGGTATTACAGTCGCCATTGCTTGGCGTTAAACCAGTCCTGTGTGGTCACAGATTTCCTATATCAAGACGATACAATCGTCTGGTTTGTTTTGGTGTTGACAATGTAAAGAAGTTCAGCTTGGCCCCATTAATTACCTGATTTATCAAATTATTTCTACTTTCCTAATTTCCTTCCTGAATTTATTCTCCATCCACCTAAAACACATTCTTAAGTTGTAACTGCTTATTCAAAAAAGTTATTTACTTTAAATAAACCTTATTATTTTCTTTGGAATTTCATCTTTGCTTTTTCCTTTCAGTAAGTAATTATTTCACTTTAATGAAATGAGCTATCTTATTCTTTCTTTCTCTTCTCTCTGTCGCTCAACTTTTAGAACTTTGTATTACCACAGGAGTCTGACGTTATATATATATATATATATATATATATATATATATATATATATATATATATATATATATATATATATATATATATATATATATATTGGTAAGGGTATTTCATTTTGCCATACATTTCGCCGTACTTTATTGATAAAACGTCAGACTCCTGTGGTATTATTGCGAAGCGTTGAACATTTTCAGTTTTATTTTCATACATTAAGAGGAGGTAATACTAATAAACACAGTAGGTCTTAAGCTGCCAAAAATTTTGAATATATCCATGTATATTTCATATTTCTGAGTAACCTCCTTTTACCGTACGAAGGCTCAATTCAGGAGTCCTATCAGGTCATTTCAGTCATATCTGCAATGACCGGTGCGTAAGCAAAGTTATCTCTCAAATATTTAGTTCATTAACCCCATTGTCGGTCGGTAGTGTGCAAAACTTAATTTAATTTCTAGAGGTCATTTCATATATTTTTTATTTATTTCATTCAGATAAGCAAAATAGTGTTTGTGTTTGTCCTCTTGAAATATATGTATTCAATTTATTCAAATGAACGGTGTCATGGCAAGGTTATACCTTTATGAATTTAGTTCTAGAAAGCTCTATTCAAAATGGACATACATCACAATTTAATTTTACTATAAGTTCTCTACATATATTTCTCTGTACTGAATTTTCCACTGAGTGAAAATCAATAGAAATAATATGTTAATCTCAATTACCTCCAAAGATGACATGCTGTGATTGTGAAGTTCTTGTGAAAGGTTCAACAGCACTTTTTTGAGAGGCTGCATTGTAAACAGAGCAGCATGTAAACAGAACACAGATTTCACTTCCAGATGATCACCAAGGCCTTTTTGCTCAATGTGCACTGTCGCCGAAATACACTCAAACAACCACTCTCTGGGCTCATGTTCTCGAGAATAAACAATTACCTTTAAATCCCTACCAAATATGCATAAATAAAAATCTTCTATCACCACCACAATGAGAGGAAAAAAATGTTCTAAAATGGGCACAGAGCTGGAAATACTAATTATGATGCGAGTCCAAATGTTGGACATAGGAAAAAGCCCATTGAGTTATAACCCCTTTATTTTGGTCCCTTTACAGACATTTTACATTTCTGAAGTTTAGTATTTATTAAGCATGGTATATTCTGTTTAAATAATTTATACAAACATGCAACAGCTGTAATGAAGGTCCAACAGTTGTGCTAGATTTCATGAAATAAATATGGGGTCAGGAAAAGGGTACACGTATTCCTCAGCAGGCTGACGATACACGTGACTTGGTATATCTTTCATTGTTTGTCCTAATTAAAAATAAAGCTATAATTATATTTTCAGGCACTATCAAGAGTTTTAGACTTTGTTAATTTTCATGAAATTAATTGGGACCATGTTTTTTCTGAAAATTGACAAAAATGCATTTTGAGAATTGCCTACCCTCCACTCATTTCATGTCCTGAAATCACGACAACCTGCATCACATAGACAGTTTAGACTTAATTTTTATTATTTTTGGATGCATCTCCATTAAATTACTTTAAAAAAACTGATATTTAAATTTTCATGACCTATATCTAACTATTGTGGATGGAAAGGGGTTTTCATGAGTCTAAATACACAGAAAACAAATTGCATATTTTATTTTCAGTAAACTTGTGCTAGTTCAAAATGGACACCGTTCTAAACATTAGATGAATTAGGGCTTAAGTTACCTGCCATTTAATATATGGACGTGGTATTATGTGGTGGGTGTAACTACTGTGGAATTCTCTCTCTCTCTCTCTCTCTCTCTCTCTCTCTCTCTCATTTACGAATGTGCTATTAATCGCACAACTCTCCTAGCGTTTAGTAACCTTGATACGAGTAAACGTTTTTCCAAAGTCATGCATTGACTCAATACGAGTTCACGCAGTTATCAGCACGGATAATATGAACATATACTTGTGCGGCGAGTAAATAAAATACATGTAGTTTAATTTATAAATAATAATTAATAGACTGATACTTACAGTATATCTATAAATCCCGTAAAATGTCTGTGTTCCAAGTTAACTAGTGTATTCTGTACAATGACAGTACTTGTTTCACGTCGCCAAGCAAGGTAATGTTATTATGTACTAAGCCAACCAGTCATTGCAGAGAAATCCAACCACATGACAAGAAGCTTTACTATTATTAGTCGACCATGCACGGAATGTGCAGGCGTGTACAGACAAAAAAACCGAAATAATTTACCCAGAATTTAAATGACTTTAGTTAAGATATAAATATATCGTTCAACTGGTTGACTTGGTGACACAATATGGCTGATAGCATAAATGTGAAAGTAAATAAGATTAAATAATGACAGCATTCAAGTATCTAAATTTGACTATAAAACTCTAAATAATCTCTTCATATCTGTCTGTCTGTCTGTCTGTCTGTCCGTCCGTACACCTTTTTATCTATCTATCCTTCTGTCCGTCCATCCATCTGTCTATCTGTCTATTTATCTATCAATCTATCTTAATGGCTATTACTCTGCTTATGTGTCTGTCGACCCATGTCTTCTACCTCTAATGAGATTAATCCACTCCTTCCAACTAATTCTGCTACTACTGCTACTACTATTACTAACTGACCTTCTGCACAATATGTAATACTTCTACGGCTGCTTCTGATACACCAACTACTACTAATAGGACATTTACTAACGTGGCTGCAACAACATCCGGGTAAGCGGTCGTGCGATGTACATCCCGATAGATGTAATAAAGCAGTAATACGGAACCCTTACCGAGTATGTGGTCGTATGAAGTGCTTTCCTTCCTTTAGGTGTGGATAGAAGTTTTTGTTGTTTTTGATAGTATATTTTGTGGTTTGTTTTCGTTCCCTTCTGTGTCGAAAGTAGATTTTGTGGTTTGTGATATTAGATCTCTGGTGTTTGATAGTATATTTTGTGGTTTGTTTTCGTTCTCTTCTTTGTGGTTTGTTGATTTTGTGTTTTTTTACAGTAGATTTTGTTATTTTTGCTAGTGTATTGTGTTTTTCTGTTTTCGTTTCTTCCTTTTGATTAGTAGATTTTGTGGTTTGTGATATTAGAACCTCTAATTTTTGATAGTATATTTTGTGGTTTGTTTTCGTTCTCTTCTGTGTGGACAGTAGATTTTGTCGTTTTTTAATACTATATTTGGTGCTTTGTTTTCCCTCTCTTTTGTGTGGATAGTATATAATATGTGAAGAGAGTGTAAAGGATATTTTCCTTTACATTATAGACGCTTTCGTCCACAAGACACACGTGCCTCTATGGTCTATACTTTAAATCATCATCATCATTCGCGGAATTTAAAACTGAGTACATCAAGATGGCCATCGAGTTATTTAACGAACTCAAACACAGTTGGTTTTGGATAATGTATGTAGCCTATGTGGTGGAAAGGCTAGAACATGAATGGAGATATCCAGATACCAAAGACGTTGTGACAAGTCAAGTGACAGACCTGAATGTAGGCAGGGATTTGTTGGAAGGTATGCTACTGGAAGAAGTAGAAACGTTAAGAGGTTTCATTACACCAAAATATGTATGCTTGGGAAAGTTTTAAGAGACACTTGACAATGTGATCCACGTCCCGTGCTTTTTAGAAAACATGTTCAGTTTCAAAGAGTGATCGTTTGTAAAGTGGGGGTTAGACCAACTAATAAAAGCCGATGACACGATGGTAAATGTACTGGAAGACGTATAAAGAAAACTAACGATATCTGTACTAAAGAAAGAAAGGAACAAGAAAACAGAAAGATGAATTTGAATAACGGAAGAACAACTGGATAAAGGTTCAGGAAACGTTTAGAGGAATCGGACATCCTGACTGGATTCCAGAGGATTAAGAAAGAAGAAGAGGTAGAATAAAGAACCCACTGGAAAAGTCAATAGCTGGTGGAAGAAATAGAGACAAAAAAGAAGAAGTATCCAAATGCCGTTTTCTGGGCTACGCACGGGTCTCGAAAAGATTTGCCTTCTTTGCTCAACAAACAAAATAATGTGAACCGCTTGTTCTTGTATAGTATTGTATGTTGTATATTGTATGTGTTCTATCACTCTATGTGTATTGGGAGTATTATATCTACTCCCCACTGAAATCAACTCGTGCATTCCTGTTCAAACCATTGTTGGAACATTGTTATCAATCTTTAGTATCGTGACGTCGCCTGACCTCTTCCATTATTGTTGTCCTTATACAAAATATAACCTATATTCCACTTTACAATGAAACTTGACTCCAAACAGCTCCAGGCTGATTTTTAAAACCTTCACACCTAAACGTCCTGTGGGTGGGTGGGTCTGTAATGTATTTTCCCAGAGGCGTAGAGACCGGGGAGGGATGATGCAGGGGGGGGGGGGGGCATTCGCCCTGGCCGCCGGTGGCTAGAGGGCGCCAAATTGGCCCAAAGTATCAACATAACTGCGCAACAGTGGCAGCCAGGGGCGCAAATTTGTGTGTTTTGCCCTGGGCGCCACAAATTTGGGTGTTTTGCCCTGGGCGCCAAAAATCCTCGCTACGCCACTACGCTGCAAGACAATATTTCACTAAACATTTAAATAATTATATAGGCTGTTGTCTGAACAATTAACAAATACGTAGATTTGTTTTTATTCTGCTGTAGTTGCTAAATCAGAATATTTTGTTGTGAAATGTGTGTTGTTGTTGTCATAGACATTCATCTGAACCATTCGCGAAACAGTATATCATGTTATATATAGTATACTTGTACAGGGTAATGTTATTCTTTACTATTTCAATAAAATATAACATGTTAGATATAGTATACTTTGTAGTGCAGTGATCTACGGCAAACAAAGGTTATTAGTAGCGAGTCAAATGGAGTAAAGTTTCTTGACTCAGGCTGTCCGGTGGTGATTCTTACTCGTGCCTTTTTATTAGTGAGTCCGACAAACTAATGACTGAACCACCGCGACTTCTACAAAGGAGGAATACAATTCTCTCTCTCTCTCTCTCTCTCTCTCTCTCTCTCTCTCTCTCTCTCTCTCTCTCTCTCTCTCTCTCTCTCTCTCTCTCTCTCTCATTTACGAATGTGCTATTAATCGCACAACTCTCCTCGCGTTTAGTAACCTTGATACGAGTAAACATTTTTCCAAAGTCATGCATTGACTCAATACGAGTTCACGCAGTTATCAGCACGGATAATATGAACATATACTTGTGCGGCAAGTAATAAAATACACGTTGTTTAATTTATAAATAATAATTAATAGACTGATACTTACAGTATATCTATAAATCCCGTAAAATATCTGTGTTCCAAGTTAACTAGTGTATTCTGTACAATGACAGTACTTGTTTCACGTCGCCAAGCAAGGTAATGTTACTTTGTACTAAGCCAACCAGTCATTGCAGAAAAATCCAAGCACATGATAAGAAGCTTTACTATTATTATTCGACCTTGCATGGCATGTGCATGCGTGTACATACAAAAAACCGAAATAATTGACCCAGAATTTAAATGACTTTAGTTAAGATATAAATATATCGTTCAACTGGTTGACTTGGGTACACAATATGGCTGATAGAATAAATGTGAAAGTAAATAAGATTAAATAATAACAGCATTCAAGTATCTAAATTTGACTATAAAACTCTAAATAATCTCTTCATATCTGTATGTCTGTCTGTCCGTCCGTCCGTCCACCTTTTTATCTATCTATCCATCTATCCATCCATCCATCCATCTATCTATCAATCTATCTATCTATCTATCTATCTATCTATCTATCTATCTATCTATCCTCCATCCATCCATCCATCTCTTTCAAATGTCGACTCCGGTTAACTGGAGACCATCAGGCCCATCACGAGACCGTGCAATTAACCAGAGTGTGCAGTTAACTGGAGTACGGTACAGTACATTTTTAAACATTGGGAAAAATCGGGACCGGCGTGATTACGTGCAGTTATCCGGAGTGTGCAGTTAACCGATGTGCAGTTAAGTGGAATCAACTGTACATATCTTGATGGCTATTACTCTGCTTATTTGTCTGTCGACCCATGTCTTCTACCTCTAATGAGATGAATCCACTCCTTTCAACTAATTCTGCTACTACTGCTACTACTATTACTAACTGACCTTCTGCACAATATGTAATACTTCTACGGCTTACGGCTGCTTCTGATACACCAACTACTACTAATAGGACATTTACTAACGTGGCTGCAACAAAATCCGGGTAAGCGGTCGTGCGATGTACATCCCGATAGATGTAATAAAGCAGTAATACGGAACCCTTACCGAGTATGTGGTCGTATGAAGTGCTTTCCTTCCTTTAGGTGTGGATAGAAGTTTTTGTTGTTTTTGATAGTATATTTTGTGGTTTGTTTTCGTTCCCTTCTGTGTCGAAAGTAGATTTTGTGGTTTGTGATATTATAATCTCTGGTGTTTGATAGTATATTTTGTGGTTTGTTTTCGTTCTCTTCTTTGTGGTTTGTTGATTTTGTGTTTTTTTACAGTAGATTTTGTTATTTTTGCTAGTGTATTGTGTTTTTCTGTTTTCGTTTCTTCCTTTTGATTAGTAGATTTTGTGGTTTGTGATATTAGAACCTCTAATTTTTGATAGTATATTTTGTGGTTTGTTTTCGTTCTCTTCTGTGTGGACAGTAGATTTTGTCGTTTTTTAATACTATATTTGGTGCTTTGTTTTCCCTCTCTTTTGTGTGGATAGTATATAATATGTGAAGAGAGTGTAAAGGATATTTTCCTTTACATTATAGACGCTTTCGTCCACAAGACACACGTGCTTCTATGGTCTATACTTTAAATCATCATCATCATTCGCGGAATTTAAAACTGAGTACATCAAGATGGCCATCGAGTTATTTAACGAACTCAAACACAGTTGGTTTTGGATAATGTATGTAGCCTATGTGGTGGAAAGGCTAGAACATGAATGGAGATATCCAGATACCAAAGACGTTGTGACAAGTCAAGTGACAGACCTGAATGTAGGCAGGGATTTGTTGGAAGGTATGCTACTGGAAGAAGTAGAAACGTTAAGAGGTTTCATTACACCAAAATATGTAAGCTTGGGAAACTTTTAAGAGACACTTGACAATGTGATCCACGTCCCGTGCTTTTTAGAAAACATGTTCAGTTTCAAAGAGTGGTCGTTTGTAAAGTGGGGGTTAGACCAACTAAAAAATGCCGATGACACGATGGTAAATGTACTGGCAGAAGTGAAAAGAAAACTAAAGATACCTGTACTAAAGAAAGAAAAGAACAAGAAAACAGAAAGATGAATTTGAATAACGGAAGAACAACTGGATAAAGGTTCAGGAAACGTTTAGAGGAATCGGACATCCTGACTGGATTCCAGAGGATGAAAAGAAGAAGAGGTAGAATAAAGAACCCATTGGAAAAGTCAATAGCTGGTGGAAGAAATAGAGACAAAAAAGAAGAAGTATCCAAATGCCGTTTTCTGGGCCACTCATGGGTCTCGAAAAGATTTGCCTTCTTTGCTCAACAGACAAAATAATGTGAACTGCTTGTTCACATAGTATTATATGTTGTATATTGTATGTGTTCTATCACTCTATGTGTATTGGGAGTATATATCTACTCCCCACTGAAATCAACCCGTGCATTCCTGTTCAAACCATTGTTGGAACATTGTTATCAATCTTCAGTACCGTGACGTCGCCTGACCTCTTCCATTCTTGTTGTCCTTATACAAAATATAACCTGTATTCCACTTTACAATGACTCTTGACGCCAATCAGCTCTAGGCTGATTTTTAAAACCTTCACATCTATAAGTCCTGTGGGTGGGTGGGTCTGTAATGTATTTTCCGAGTGGCGTAACGACCGGGGGAGGGATGATGCAGGGGGGGGGGCATTCGCCCCGGGCGCCGGTGGCTAGGGGGCGCCAAATTGGCCCAAAGTATCAACATAACTGCGCAACAGTGGCATCCGGGGGCGCAAATTTGTGTGTTTTGCCCTGGGCGCCACAAATTTGGGTGTTTTGCCCTGGGCGCCAAGTATCCTCGCTACGCCACTACGCAGCAAGACAATATTTCCCTAAACATTTAAATAATTATATAGGCTGTTGTCTGAACAATTAACAAATACGTAGATTTGTTTTTATTCTGCTGTAGTTGCTAAATCAGAATATTTTGTTGTGAAATGTGTGTTGTTGTTGTCATAGACATTCATCTGAACCATTCGCGAAACAGTATATCATGTTATATATAGTATACTTGTACAGGGTAATGTTATTCTTTACTATTTCAATAAAATATAACATGTTTGATATAGTATACTTTGTGGTGTAGTGATCTACGGCATACAAAGGTTATTAGTAGCGAGTCAAATGGAGTAAAGTTGCTTGACTCAGGCTGTCCTGTGGTGATTCTTACTCGTGCCTTTTTATTAGTGAGTCCGACAAACTAATGACTGAACCACCGCGACTTCTACAAAGGAGGAATACAATTCTCTCTCTCTCTCTCTCTCTCTCTCTCTCTCTCTCTCTCTCTCTCTCTCTCTCTCTCTCTCTCTCTCTCTCTCTCATTTACGAATGTGCTATTAATCGCACAACTCTCCTCGCGTTTAGTAACCTTGATACGAGTAAACATTTTTCCAAAGTCATGCATTGACTCAATACGAGTTCACGCAGTTATCAGCACGGATAATATGAACATATACTTGTGCGGCAAGTAATAAAATACACGTAGTTTAATTTATAAATAATAATTAATAGACTGATACTTACAGTATATCTATAAATCCCGTAAAATGTCTGTGTTCCAAGTTAACTAGTGTATTCTGTACAATGACAGTACTTGTTTCACGTCGCCAAGCAAGGTAATGTTACTTTGTACTAAGCCAACCAGTCATTGCAGAAAAATCCAAGCACATGATAAGAAGCTTTACTATTATTATTCGACCTTGCATGGCATGTGCATGCGTGTACATACAAAAAACCGAAATAATTGACCCAGAATTTAAATGACTTTAGTTAAGATATAAATATATCGTTCAACTGGTTGACTTGGGTACACAATATGGCTGATAGAATAAATGTGAAAGTAAATAAGATTAATTAATGACAGCATTCAAGTATCTAAATTTGACTATAAAACTCTAAATAATCTCTTCATATCTGTATGTCTGTCTGTCCGTCCGTCCACCTTTTTATCTATCTATCCATCTATCCATCCATCCATCTATCTATCTATCTATCTATCTATCTATCTATCTATCTATCTATCTATCTATCTATCTATCTATCTATCTATCTATCTATCTATCTATCTATCCATCTCTTTCTAATGTCGACTCCGGTTAACTGGAGACCATCAGGCCCATCACGAGACCGTGCAATTAACCAGAGTGTGCAGTTAACTGGAGTACGGTACAGTACATTTTTAAACATTGGGAAAAATCGGGACCGGCGTGATTACGTGCAGTTATCCGGAGTGTGCAGTTAACCGATGTGCAGTTAAGTGGAATCAACTGTACATATCTTGATGGCTATTACTCTGCTTATTTGTCTGTCGACCCATGTCTTCTACCTCTAATGAGATGAATCCACTCCTTCCAACTAATTCTGCTACTACTGCTACTACTATTACTAACTGACCTTCTGCACAATATGTAATACTTCTACGGCTGCTTCTGATACACCAACTACTACTAATAGGACATTTACTAACGTGGCTGCAACAACATCCGGGTAAGCGGTCGTGCGATGTACATCCCGATAGATGTAATAAAGCAGTAATACGGAACCCTTACCGAGTATGTGGTCGTATGAAGTGCTTTCCTTTCTTTAGGTGTGGATAGAAGTTTTTGTTGTTTTTGATAGTATATTTTGTGGTTTGCTTTCGTTCCCTTCTGTGTCGAAAGTAGATTTTGTGGTTTGTGATATTATAATCTCTGGTGTTTGATAGTATATTTTGTGGTTTGTTTTCGTTCTCTTCTTTGTGGTTTGTTGATTTTGTGTTTTTTTACAGTAGATTTTGTTATTTTTGCTAGTGTATTGTGTTTTTCTGTTTTCGTTTCTTCCTTTTGATTAGTAGATTTTGTGGTTTGTGATATTAGAACCTCTAATTTTTGATAGTATATTTTGTGGTTTGTTTTCGTTCTCTTCTGTGTGGACAGTAGATTTTGTCGTTTTTTAATACTATATTTGGTGCTTTGTTTTCCCTCTCTTTTGTGTGGATAGTATATAATATATGAAGAGAGTGTAAAGGATATTTTCCTTTACATTATAGACGCTTTCGTCCACAAGACACACGTGCCTCTATGGTCTATACTTTAAATCATCATCATCATTCGCGGAATTTAAAACTGAGTACATCAAGATGGCCATCGAGTTATTTAACGAACTCAAACACAGTTGGTTTTGGATAATGTATGTAGCCTATGTGGTGGAAAGGCTAGAACATGAATGGAGATATCCAGATACCAAAGACGTTGTGACAAGTCAAGTGACAGACCTGAATGTAGGCAGGGATTTGTTGGAAGGTATGCTACTGGAAGAAGTAGAAACGTTAAGAGGTTTCATTACACCAAAATATGTAAGCTTGGGAAACTTTTAAGAGACACTTGACAATGTGATCCACGTCCCGTGCTTTTTAGAAAACATGTTCAGTTTCAAAGAGTGGTCGTTTGTAAAGTGGGGGTTAGACCAACTAAAAAATGCCGATGACACGATGGTAAATGTACTGGCAGAAGTGAAAAGAAAACTAAAGATACCTGTACTAAAGAAAGAAAAGAACAAGAAAACAGAAAGATGAATTTGAATAACGGAAGAACAACTGGATAAAGGTTCAGGAAACGTTTAGAGGAATCGGACATCCTGACTGGATTCCAGAGGATGAAAAGAAGAAGAGGTAGAATAAAGAACCCATTGGAAAAGTCAATAGCTGGTGGAAGAAATAGAGACAAAAAAGAAGAAGTATCCAAATGCCGTTTTCTGGGCCACTCATGGGTCTCGAAAAGATTTGCCTTCTTTGCTCAACAGACAAAATAATGTGAACTGCTTGTTCACATAGTATTATATGTTGTATATTGTATGTGTTCTATCACTCTATGTGTATTGGGAGTATATATCTACTCCCCACTGAAATCAACCCGTGCATTCCTGTTCAAACCATTGTTGGAACATTGTTATCAATCTTCAGTACCGTGACGTCGCCTGACCTCTTCCATTCTTGTTGTCCTTATACAAAATATAACCTGTATTCCACTTTACAATGACTCTTGACGCCAATCAGCTCTAGGCTGATTTTTAAAACCTTCACATCTATAAGTCCTGTGGGTGGGTGGGTCTGTAATGTATTTTCCGAGTGGCGTAACGACCGGGGGAGGGATGATGCAGGGGGGGGGGGGCATTCGCCCCGGGCGCCGGTGGCTAGGGGGCGCCAAATTGGCCCAAAGTATCAACATAACTGCGCAACAGTGGCATCCGGGGGCGCAAATTTGTGTGTTTTGCCCTGGGCGCCACAAATTTGGGTGTTTTGCCCTGGGCGCCAAGTATCCTCGCTACGCCACTACGCAGCAAGACAATATTTCCCTAAACATTTAAATAATTATATAGGCTGTTGTCTGAACAATTAACAAATACGTAGATTTGTTTTTATTCTGCTGTAGTTGCTAAATCAGAATATTTTGTTGTGAAATGTGTGTTGTTGTTGTCATAGACATTCATCTGAACCATTCGCGAAACAGTATATCATGTTATATATAGTATACTTGTACAGGGTAATGTTATTCTTTACTATTTCAATAAAATATAACATGTTTGATATAGTATACTTTGTGGTGTAGTGATCTACGGCATACAAAGGTTATTAGTAGCGAGTCAAATGGAGTAAAGTTGCTTGACTCAGGCTGTCCTGTGGTGATTCTTACTCGTGCCTTTTTATTAGTGAGTCCGACAAACTAATGACTGAACCACCGCGACTTCTACAAAGGAGGAATACAATTCTCTCTCTCTCTCTCTCTCTCTCTCTCTCTCTCTCTCTCTCTCTCTCTCTCTCTCTCTCTCTCTCTCTCTCTCTCTCTCTCTCTCTCATTTACGAATGTGCTATTAATCGCACAACTCTCCTCGCGTTTAGTAACCTTGATACGAGTAAACATTTTTCCAAAGTCATGCATTGACTCAATACGAGTTCACGCAGTTATCAGCACGGATAATATGAACATATACTTGTGCGGCAAGTAATAAAATACACGTAGTTTAATTTATAAATAATAATTAATAGACTGATACTTACAGTATATCTATAAATCCCGTAAAATGTCTGTGTTCCAAGTTAACTAGTGTATTCTGTACAATGACAGTACTTGTTTCACGTCGCCAAGCAAGGTAATGTTACTTTGTACTAAGCCAACCAGTCATTGCAGAAAAATCCAAGCACATGATAAGAAGCTTTACTATTATTATTCGACCTTGCATGGCATGTGCATGCGTGTACATACAAAAAACCGAAATAATTGACCCAGAATTTAAATGACTTTAGTTAAGATATAAATATATCGTTCAACTGGTTGACTTGGGTACACAATATGGCTGATAGAATAAATGTGAAAGTAAATAAGATTAATTAATGACAGCATTCAAGTATCTAAATTTGACTATAAAACTCTAAATAATCTCTTCATATCTGTATGTCTGTCTGTCCGTCCGTCCACCTTTTTATCTATCTATCCATCTATCCATCCATCCATCTATCTATCTATCTATCTATCTATCTATCTATCTATCTATCTATCTATCTATCTATCTATCTATCTATCTATCTATCTATCTATCTATCTATCTATCTATCCATCTCTTTCTAATGTCGACTCCGGTTAACTGGAGACCATCAGGCCCATCACGAGACCGTGCAATTAACCAGAGTGTGCAGTTAACTGGAGTACGGTACAGTACATTTTTAAACATTGGGAAAAATCGGGACCGGCGTGATTACGTGCAGTTATCCGGAGTGTGCAGTTAACCGATGTGCAGTTAAGTGGAATCAACTGTACATATCTTGATGGCTATTACTCTGCTTATTTGTCTGTCGACCCATGTCTTCTACCTCTAATGAGATGAATCCACTCCTTCCAACTAATTCTGCTACTACTGCTACTACTATTACTAACTGACCTTCTGCACAATATGTAATACTTCTACGGCTGCTTCTGATACACCAACTACTACTAATAGGACATTTACTAACGTGGCTGCAACAACATCCGGGTAAGCGGTCGTGCGATGTACATCCCGATAGATGTAATAAAGCAGTAATACGGAACCCTTACCGAGTATGTGGTCGTATGAAGTGCTTTCCTTTCTTTAGGTGTGGATAGAAGTTTTTGTTGTTTTTGATAGTATATTTTGTGGTTTGCTTTCGTTCCCTTCTGTGTCGAAAGTAGATTTTGTGGTTTGTGATATTATAATCTCTGGTGTTTGATAGTATATTTTGTGGTTTGTTTTCGTTCTCTTCTTTGTGGTTTGTTGATTTTGTGTTTTTTTACAGTAGATTTTGTTATTTTTGCTAGTGTATTGTGTTTTTCTGTTTTCGTTTCTTCCTTTTGATTAGTAGATTTTGTGGTTTGTGATATTAGAACCTCTAATTTTTGATAGTATATTTTGTGGTTTGTTTTCGTTCTCTTCTGTGTGGACAGTAGATTTTGTCGTTTTTTAATACTATATTTGGTGCTTTGTTTTCCCTCTCTTTTGTGTGGATAGTATATAATATATGAAGAGAGTGTAAAGGATATTTTCCTTTACATTATAGACGCTTTCGTCCACAAGACACACGTGCCTCTATGGTCTATACTTTAAATCATCATCATCATTCGCGGAATTTAAAACTGAGTACATCAAGATGGCCATCGAGTTATTTAACGAACTCAAACACAGTTGGTTTTGGATAATGTATGTAGCCTATGTGGTGGAAAGGCTAGAACATGAATGGAGATATCCAGATACCAAAGACGTTGTGACAAGTCAAGTGACAGACCTGAATGTAGGCAGGGATTTGTTGGAAGGTATGCTACTGGAAGAAGTAGAAACGTTAAGAGGTTTCATTACACCAAAATATGTAAGCTTGGGAAACTTTTAAGAGACACTTGACAATGTGATCCACGTCCCGTGCTTTTTAGAAAACATGTTCAGTTTCAAAGAGTGGTCGTTTGTAAAGTGGGGGTTAGACCAACTAAAAAATGCCGATGACACGATGGTAAATGTACTGGCAGAAGTGAAAAGAAAACTAAAGATACCTGTACTAAAGAAAGAAAAGAACAAGAAAACAGAAAGATGAATTTGAATAACGGAAGAACAACTGGATAAAGGTTCAGGAAACGTTTAGAGGAATCGGACATCCTGACTGGATTCCAGAGGATGAAAAGAAGAAGAGGTAGAATAAAGAACCCATTGGAAAAGTCAATAGCTGGTGGAAGAAATAGAGACAAAAAAGAAGAAGTATCCAAATGCCGTTTTCTGGGCCACTCATGGGTCTCGAAAAGATTTGCCTTCTTTGCTCAACAGACAAAATAATGTGAACTGCTTGTTCACATAGTATTGTATGTTGTATATTGTATGTGTTCTATCACTTTATGTGTATTGGGAGTATATATCTACTCCCCACTGAAATCAACCCGTGCATTCCTGTTCAAACCATTGTTGGAACATTGTTATCAATCTTCAGTACCGTGACGTCGCCTGACCTCTTCCATTCTTGTTGTCCTTATACAAAATATGACCTGTATTCCACTTTACAATGACTCTTGACGCCAATCAGCTCTAGGCTGATTTTTAAAACCTTCACATCTATAAGTCCTGTGGGTGGGTGGGTCTGTAATGTATTTTCCGAGTGGCGTAACGACCGGGGGAGGGATGATGCAGGGGGGGGGGGCATTCGCCCCGGGCGCCGGTGGCTAGGGGGCGCCAAATTGGCCCAAAGTATCAACATAACTGCGCAACAGTGGCATCCGGGGGCGCAAATTTGTGTGTTTTGCCCTGGGCGCCACAAATTTGGGTGTTTTGCCCTGGGCGCCAAGTATCCTCGCTACGCCACTACGCAGCAAGACAATATTTCCCTAAACATTTAAATAATTATATAGGCTGTTGTCTGAACAATTAACAAATACGTAGATTTGTTTTTATTCTGCTGTAGTTGCTAAATCAGAATATTTTGTTGTGAAATGTGTGTTGTTGTTGTCGTAGACATTCATCTGAACCATTCGCGAAACAGTATATCATGTTATATATAGTATACTTGTACAGGGTAATGTTATTCTTTACTATTTCAATAAAATATAACATGTTTGATATAGTATACTTTGTGGTGTAGTGATCTACGGCATACAAAGGTTATTAGTAGCGAGTCAAATGGAGTAAAGTTGCTTGACTCAGGCTGTCCTGTGGTGATTCTTACTCGTGCCTTTTTATTAGTGAGTCCGACAAACTAATGACTGAACCACCGCGACTTCTACAAAGGAGGAATACAATTCTCTCTCTCTCTCTCTCTCTCTCTCTCTCTCTCTCTCTCTCTCTCTCTCTCTCTCTCTCATTTACGAATGTGCTATTAATCGCACAACTCTCCTCGCGTTTAGTAACCTTGATACGAGTAAACATTTTTCCAAAGTCATGCATTGACTCAATACGAGTTCACGCAGTTATCAGCACGGATAATATGAACATATACTTGTGCGGCAAGTAATAAAATACACGTAGTTTAATTTATAAATAATAATTAATAGACTGATACTTACAGTATATCTATAAATCCCGTAAAATGTCTGTGTTCCAAGTTAACTAGTGTATTCTGTACAATGACAGTACTTGTTTCACGTCGCCAAGCAAGGTAATGTTACTTTGTACTAAGCCAACCAGTCATTGCAGAAAAATCCAAGCACATGATAAGAAGCTTTACTATTATTATTCGACCTGCATGGCATGTGCATGCGTGTACATACAAAAAACCGAAATAATTGACCCAGAATTTAAATGACTTTAGTTAAGATATAAATATATCGTTCAACTGGTTGACTTGGGTACACAATATGGCTGATAGAATAAATGTGAAAGTAAATAAGATTAATTAATGACAGCATTCAAGTATCTAAATTTGACTATAAAACTCTAAATAATCTCTTCATATCTGTATGTCTGTCTGTCCGTCCGTCCACCTTTTTATCTATCTATCCATCTATCCATCCATCCATCCATCTATCTATCTATCTATCTATCTATCTATCTATCTATCTATCTATCTATCTATCTATCTATCTATCTATCTATCTATCTATCTATCCATCTCTTTCTAATGTCGACTCCGGTTAACTGGAGACCATCAGGCCCATCACGAGACCGTGCAATTAACCAGAGTGTGCAGTTAACTGGAGTACGGTACAGTACATTTTTAAACATTGGGAAAAATCGGGACCGGCGTGATTACGTGCAGTTATCCGGAGTGTGCAGTTAACCGATGTGCAGTTAAGTGGAATCAACTGTACATATCTTGATGGCTATTACTCTGCTTATTTGTCTGTCGACCCATGTCTTCTACCTCTAATGAGATGAATCCACTCCTTCCAACTAATTCTGCTACTACTGCTACTACTATTACTAACTGACCTTCTGCACAATATGTAATACTTCTACGGCTGCTTCTGATACACCAACTACTACTAATAGGACATTTACTAACGTGGCTGCAACAACATCCGGGTAAGCGGTCGTGCGATGTACATCCCGATAGATGTAATAAAGCAGTAATACGGAACCCTTACCGAGTATGTGGTCGTATGAAGTGCTTTCCTTTCTTTAGGTGTGGATAGAAGTTTTTGTTGTTTTTGATAGTATATTTTGTGGTTTGCTTTCGTTCCCTTCTGTGTCGAAAGTAGATTTTGTGGTTTGTGATATTATAATCTCTGGTGTTTGATAGTATATTTTGTGGTTTGTTTTCGTTCTCTTCTTTGTGGTTTGTTGATTTTGTGTTTTTTTACAGTAGATTTTGTTATTTTTGCTAGTGTATTGTGTTTTTCTGTTTTCGTTTCTTCCTTTTGATTAGTAGATTTTGTGGTTTGTGATATTAGAACCTCTAATTTTTGATAGTATATTTTGTGGTTTGTTTTCGTTCTCTTCTGTGTGGACAGTAGATTTTGTCGTTTTTTAATACTATATTTGGTGCTTTGTTTATCCTCTCTTTTGTGTGGATAGTATATAATATGTGAAGAGAGTGTAAAGGATATTTTCCTTTACATTATAGACGCTTTCGTCCACAAGACACACGTGCCTCTATGGTCTATACTTTAAATCATCATCATCATTCGCGGAATTTAAAACTGAGTACATCAAGATGGCCATCGAGTTATTTAACGAACTCAAACACAGTTGGTTTTGGATAATGTATGTAGCCTATGTGGTGGAAAGGCTAGAACATGAATGGAGATATCCAGATACCAAAGACGTTGTGACAAGTCAAGTGACAGACCTGAATGTAGGCAGGGATTTGTTGGAAGGTATGCTACTGGAAGAAGTAGAAACGTTAAGAGGTTTCATTACACCAAAATATGTAAGCTTGGGAAACTTTTAAGAGACACTTGACAATGTGATCCACGTCCCGTGCTTTTAGAAAAGATGTTCAGTTTCAAAGAGTGGTCGTTTGTAAAGTGGGGGTTAGACCAACTAAAAAATGCCGATGACACGATGGTAAATGTACTGGCAGAAGTGAAAAGAAAACTAAAGATACCTGTACTAAAGAAAGAAAGGAACAAGAAAACAGAAAGATGAATTTGAATAACGGAAGAACAACTGGATAAAGGTTCAGGAAACGTTTAGAGGAATCGGACATCCTGACTGGATTCCAGAGGATGAAAAGAAGAAGAGGTAGAATAAAGAACCCACTGGAAAAGTCAATAGCTGGTGGAAGAAATAGAGACAAAAAAGAAGAAGTATCCAAATGCCGTTTTCTGGGCCACTCATGGGTCTCGAAAAGATTTGCCTTCTTTGCTCAACAGACAAAATAATGTGAACTGCTTGTTCACATAGTATTGTATGTTGTATATTGTATGTGTTCTATCACTCTATGTGTATTGGGAGTATATATCTACTCCCCACTGAAATCAACCCGTGCATTCCTGTTCAAACCATTGTTGGAACATTGTTATCAATCTTCAGTACCGTGACGTCGCCTGACCTCTTCCATTCTTGTTGTCCTTATACAAAATATAACCTGTATTCCACTTTACAATGACTCTTGACGCCAATCAGCTCCAGGCTGATTTTTAAAACCTTCACATCTATAAGTCCTGTGGGTGGGTGGGTCTGTAATGTATTTTCCGAGTGGCGTAACGACCGGGGGAGGGATGATGCAGGGGGGGGGGGCATTCGCCCTGGGCGCCGGTGGCTAGGGGGCGCCAAATTGGCCCAAAGTATCAACATAACTGCGCAACAGTGGCATCCGGGGGCGCAAATTTGTGTGTTTTGCCCTGGGCGCCACAAATTTGGGTGTTTTGCCCTGGGCGCCAAGTATCCTCGCTACGCCACTACGCAGCAAGACAATATTTCCCTAAACATTTAAATAATTATATAGGCTGTTGTCTGAACAATTAACAAATACGTAGATTTGTTTTTATTCTGCTGTAGTTGCTAAATCAGAATATTTTGTTGTGAAATGTGTGTTGTTGTTGTCATAGACATTCATCTGAACCATTCGCGAAACAATATATCATGTTATATATAGTATACTTGTACAGGGTAATGTTATTCTTTACTATTTCAATAAAATATAACATGTTTGATATAGTATACTTTGTGGTGTAGTGATCTACGGCATACAAAGGTTATTAGTAGCGAGTCAAATGGAGTAAAGTTGCTTGACTCAGGCTGTCCTGTGGTGATTCTTACTCGTGCCTTTTTGTTAGTGAGTCCGACAAACTAATGACTGAACCACCGCGACTTCTACAAAGGAGGAATACAATTCTCTCTCTCTCTCTCTCTCTCTCCTCTCTCTCTCTCTCTCTCTCTCTCTGAGTTCTGTTGTTTGATTTTATTTTCATTTAGCCTCTTCAGCCAGATTTGTTTTAGAGAGTTTGAGAACTAGTTGGGACGGACGTCAGGATAGTTAAGTAAACATTGTCAGTTTGACTGTTGTTTGCTATTATCGTTATTAATATTACTTGTTTGTTTTCTGTGTGTGCTTTGGGTAAATGATACGATGTGCATGTGTAGAATCCGATTTGAAGATTCCTATCATTTAGTACTTCCCATGTTGGGGGTGGGGTATGCATCCTTTTTTTTACAAGTCTTAATCCTGAATTGTACAATACTGCCGAGAAAACAAAAAGTGTTTTTACTTTTGTTTTGATAGCTTCTACCGGTGGATAAAGTAGTTAGAGCGTCAGAGTCGCAAGTTCGAACCCAGACTGAGTCATACCAAAGACTTAAACAATTGATACTGGAGCTATCTCGCTTAGCACTCAGTATTATGATGGCTAACACTATTCAGATCCCGTATTTTCTTTTCGGGAGATACGAGGAAGTGAGGGGGGGGGGGGGTGCCAGCTGAGAGTTTTGACATTGTAGACTTACAGAAATTTATACTTTTAATCTGGCACACACCAAAATTGTCTTGTTTAAGTTTAATCTGGCACACATGAAAATTGTCCTGTTTAAGTTTGAGAATTAATCTATCACTGTTTGTATGAAAATTATGAAAGAAAAAATATTAGACAATGAACATGCATCGAAGAGAGGTTTCTCCCATGTCCTCATAAAACAAAAATAGTAGCAATCTAATCTTAAGGTCCTCTTGTCCTTCAATACGGCAATAATGGTGTCTAACGTATATTTCTTTGTATACTGCATACTACTACTAGGAATAGGTAGTTTGTGGTCTTAATAATAATAATAATAATAATAATAATAATAATAATAATAATATCAATTCAATGATGTTAATAATAATACGGTGAAAAACTACAAGAAAAATAACAATAGTAATAATGATAATAATGAAATATCTTTACTACTACTACTACTACTACTACTACTACTACTACTACTAATAATAATAATAATAATAATAATAATAAGAAGAAGAAGAAGAAGAAGAAGAAGAAGAAGAAGAAGAAGAAGAAGAAGAAGAAGAATTCAATGGTGTTAATAACAATTCGAACAAAAACAACCAGGAAAACAACACTAATAAAAATGAGAATAATTCATTCACTGTTATACTACTACTACTACTACTGATAATAATTAAAAACAATAACAATATCGATAATTTAATGATCTTAATAATAATACGAACAAAAACGAGAAGCAACAAAAATAATAATAATAATGACAATAATTCAATGTCCTTAATAATAATAATGATGATAATGATAATAATAATATAATGATTATAAATAATTGATCTTAATAATAATAGTAATGATATTATATAATTATTACTCTTAACAAATGATTGGTCTTAATAATAATAATAATAATAATAATAATAATAATAATAATAATAATAATAATACATGTATTAGTAATAATAGCAATATTGTTATTAAAGATATTATCATTATTATTATTATTATTGGTAGTAGTAGTAGTAGTATTTGTCAAGTAAGACCCCTTATTATTGTTATTGTTGTTGTAGGGTTTAACGCCATTTTTCAGCACACGATAGGCTATAGATGGCGGCCAGTATTATTGGTGGAGGAAGAACCCGGGAAAACCACCGGAAAGAACCACCGACCCACGAGAAGCTACTGGCAAGCTCTCACATAACAACATTAGCCGAATCTTAGACTCGAACGCACGCAGACAGAGGTGAGATGACAGTGATCCATAACGGAATGCTCTTTAGACGCAAAATAAATAAGATACTGGATAATAGATATTTGTGTGCTCATGTAAAACAAAAACGTAACTGGACTTTAGCTTTCTGTATCACACACATACACGCGCGCGCGCGATGTTCAGATATATTGCTGTTTAACAGGTAGCTGTTGTAATTAAACCTCTTAATATTGCTTTAAAAATTAACCGGTATTGAATTTAATAATGACATTTATACAAGTTTTTAAGACTTCTTAGAATTTGTTATCACCAGAACAAACAACAACAACAAAATAAACAAAAAAAAAAACGATTGCTGCATTCATTGGAGACATGTGCCTGTTATTATCCCTGTATGATTATATATGTTTTGCCCACATTTAAAAATGCTGAAATGCTCATGTAAAATGATGTTTAAAAAATTATTTCGTTGACCTTAAAATGCTTGTAACAGCGGTGATGATCTCAGCCCCCACCGGAAGTTCATGGTGTGCAGAGTTTTTTTTTAGGCTAGAGTATGAAGCATTGAAAAATGGCGTCAGCAGTGGCATGGACTCTCTTGACAGTCAACATTTTCCTTCTTATTGTCCAAATGTTGGGCGAGTAAGGCTTTAAAAATCATAGATTACATAGTTTAGGGTTCGGGGCATTTATTATAGACATTGTCAGGAAAGATTTCAGTCAGTTTTAAAATTTGTAAAGGCTGTTTAACTCGGTGGTATCAAGCCAAACAGAACTTAAGCAGACAACTTGACATCGTGGTGAAACGCGATTGGTCGGTATTTCACTTCCACGTAAATCAATAATATAAAGTTCTGATTTGATTTCAAAGGCTTAAATGATATTTTTGTTGTATATTACAAATCATTTGACAAGTAATGTTTCATATCTTGAGTCAATTGACAGCATTACCAGCGGAATGTTATTTTAATTACGGTTCATACGATAACTTAAAGCACAGGAGTCTGAATAACATGATGAAAATAATTTCTCAAGATAAAATGTTCATCTTGCTTTTTATTTCAGATTGTATCATTTTACAATTTTATTTAAATTTCCAGAACGGAAATATGTAGTCAAAGTTCTGATAGTAGAAATAACGGTTGATGACATCATCACACTTCAAATATTTACGACTGTTGCTGGACCCGGTAATTTTAAAAACACAGATTCTGCGCCGTGTTCAGTACAATTATTAGACACTAATGGATATTTACTGCAGGGTAGAAACTAGTAGAATGGGCTACTTCCGTCAGATAAATTTCAAAGCGAGGCTATTGTGACCGTAATGGTGAAAATAAAGGTTAATTCGGTTGGATTCAGAACATGGTCATTTAAGAGCTATGCGTTGGTAAGTAACTGTCTTTTGAATGCATATGTGTCGTGTTTCAGTCTTCTTGCGATTCTGAAGCGATAAAAGACTCGTGAGAAAATGTCGAATCGAGCGAAGGGTTGTGGTCACGCTTGCACTCCTTGTGTTATATATATATATATATATATATATATATATATATATATATATATATATATATATATATATATATATATATATATATATATATATAATTGATAAGGGTATTTCATTTTGTCAGACATTTCGCCGTACTTTATTGATAAAACGTCAGACTCCTGTGGTCTTACTCTCTCCCTCTTTCTCTCCAATAACTAAATTATATCACCGAATACACTTTTATTAGAAACGAGCCTGGGCTGAAATATGTGGTGACTAAATTGACCCCGTTACATCTTTTGGTGCCGTGACCAGGATAGTCGGTGAAATTTACAAATACTGTTATTGGTATTGTTAAAGTCGTACAGCAATCAAATCGAGTCATGTCGTTTGCTCGGAGATTACTTGAATATTGGGGTAACATAATTGCTGGTGTGTTTACACCCAAACCAGAACAAATTACGGTTGAAAGTAGACCAGCTGTGTCTGAAAGAGAGGAGAATTATTCTCATGATGAAGAATTTTATGATACAAGTATGGAAATTGTGGACTATGGTGTCCAGACACCCGCATGTACCAAGTGTTTAGATACACCTACTGGCAAACAATTCGTAACGAGGTCGAAGCTGCATGTAGATTCTCAGCCATACAATGTCAAGGTCGAATTGCCCCACAAGCACAATGCAGCAAATCTTGATGATGAAATACCTTTGCGCGTTTCAGATAGCGATTTTAAGATAAGGGGATATAGAAATGTACTCACCGACAGAGGATACGAATGACATCCGTGCCAGTAATCCACCTGAATTCGTTGCAACCACAGGCACTTGATTCTGAGTAAATTCATGTATATACTCACCGTGTTATATGGTGAGAGTATACATGAATTTACTCAGAATCTAGTGCCTGTGATTGCAACATTTACACACACCAACTGTGACTCATTTGTAGGAACACCAACCAGCGTATCTTCGATCCGAAAATCAGTAACACAAAAATGCATACATAAAAACACTATTAAAAGTGATGAATTGTATCATCAGGACACACACCAGGACAATAAACACGGTTATTTTGTGGACAGATTCGCTAAAAAGAAGAATGTGCCTAATCCGTCACGCGAAAACACTGATTCTTTATCCGCTATTGAAACGTCGCTTCCTGTTCCAACAATAGAAAAACTGGAGTCTCATTTCCTTCGTGCCAACATAAATAATTCACACCCAAGGAATCTCTCCGTAGCTCGAGAAGCTGCATGGGACGACAATGTATTGTGCAATATTTCCCGTTGTTCAAATGGTTGTTGCACAAACGAGGCCATGGTCTTGGGCGGTAGATAGCGGTGACGTGACGTCAGAAGCCGAGGAATCCCGAGTCGCGTGCAACAGTGTGCCCAATTCAAGGTTAAGTGGGCGTTGCGTTAACTCGGTAATACACAAGTCTAATTGTACTGCGTAAGATAGTTCTGGCGGTGACTTCAGTCACAAGGAATCAAACAAAGCGAATGATTTTGGGCAAAATAAATACTCGGAAGATACCGAACGATTTAGGAAAGAAAAAGAACCTGACAAATTCGATGGCAAAAACGAAACGTGGAATGACAAGATTATATTGTACATTTTGAGCAAGTTGCTTATTGGAATAATTGGAATAAAAGCGAAAGGGCTCAACAACTTGCAATGAGTTTAAAAGGAGTTGCAGAGCGGTTACTAGGTTATTTAGACCGAACTAAAATAGGAGAATATGCCTATCTTAAAGGTGCTTTAGAACAAAGATTCAGTCCAATAGAAAGGAAACTGCTTATAGATGCGAGTTTAGAAATAGACGAAGACAAAAAATAGGAATCCGCTGCCGACTATGGTTATGCGTTAAGGCGACTAGCCTGTCGCGCATTTCCGACGATCCCGTTTCAGCTAGGGAAGACATATTGATAGATCAATATATATGTGGGCTAGGAAGTCAGGAAATTAGAAAGCATGTTCAATTTAGGCATCCTAAAACTCTAGAAGATGCAATGGCTAGTGCAACTGAGTTTGAGGCCTTTGAAGGTACTTGGCCAAATTTACAGAAACCTGTAAATAAGGACATCCCCGTTAGAGCCCTTAGTTCTAAACAGGACCTGCCCCAAACCAATACCGAGACAGGTAATGAGAAAGTAAAGACAGTGACACGCGATCGAATATTGATAACTTTACAAGAGCAGTTAAATCTCTCCAAGAATCTGTGGACACTGTAGCAAAACTATCGACGGAAAATACAAGACTGATAAATATGGTGATTGGGAATATGCAAAAGATGGAAAGGAATACTACCTATCAGGCAAAACATCAGACTACCAGAACAAATCAGAATGAGTGTTATACTTGTCATGGATTGGGTCACATGAGTAGGGACTGCCCCGCGAAAAAGAACCCGAACAGACCTAATAGTATGTTATATAATCGAGTGAAGCCGAAACAAGCGGCTAATAATGGTGTAGAGTTAAACTAGAACGGGCTGATCTTGAGGCCAAAAGTTTGGCCCCCTGTTATGAACGTAATAAGAACAGTAATAAAGACTCTGAAAGGCCAACTTTAAAATTAACTGCAATTGCTAAAACCTGTTGGTTTGTTTCTGTCGACGTGTGTAAAACGTCTGTGAAATTTTTAGTAGATACTGGGTCCGCTGTAACACTTATTGCTATACAAGTATTTGAAAAACTTGAGTCGGGAAAACCTGATTTAAAACCAGCATGCTCTCAACTAACCGCTGCAGACGGACGTTTATTAAACACTTATGGACAAGCAGTCTTCAAATTTAAAATAGGTGGCAGAACTTTTGAAAGCAACACAATAGTTGCCGATCTAAACGAGCTACCTGAAATAATTGGTTTGGATTTTTTAGAGAAACATGAGGCCAACTTAAATTTGAAGAAGGGCATTCTGAAAATTAGAAAAATGAAAATCAGATTGGAAAGGGAAAATAGTTTTTCCTGTGCAAGAATACATGTAACGGACTCGATCGCTATCCCTCCAAAATCAAATATGTTTGTTAAAGGAAACGTACCAGGGAGAATGGGAAATAACCGAGAAAGGCATCGTCGAACCTCTCAAACAATTTTCCGAAGAAACTGGTTTGATTTTGCCGAATTCTGTAGTAAAACCCAAGAATTCGGAAGTGGTTTTTTCCGTAGTTAATTTTACCTCTGAACCGATCATCCTGAAGAAAAGGATACCGATAGCTCAACTATATCCTGTGCAGAGTGTTTGCTCTGGAACTGTTTCAAAACTCGAGACACCTTGTAATTCAGATAAACCAGTACCAAATCATTTTAAACCTTTGGTAGACGGAGTTTCCGAACAGGTTTCAGTCGAATAAAAGAGTTTGTTGCAGAAACTAATAGCCGAGTACGCCGATGTCTTCGTAGGACCTGATGGTTAGGGAGAACCGATAAAGTAAAACATGTAATAGACATTGGCGACAGTAAACCTATAAAATTGCCTCCTCGTAGATTACCATTATCTCGGAAAGAAGTTGTGGAAAAAAGAGATCGACCGTATGCTTGCTGAAGATGTAATATAACCAAGTGATAGCCCTTGGCCTGCTCCTATCGTTTTGGTAACTAAGAAAGATGGAACCACTAGGTTTTGCGTAGATTACAGGAAACTGAACGCTGTAACTCGCAAAGACACGTATCCGCTTCCTAGAATGGACGATCCCTAGACGCACTCTCTGGGGCAAAATGGTTTTCCACGTTAGATCTTACTAGTGGATACTGGCAGGTAGCGTTAGATGAAAATGATAGAGAAAAAACAGCCTTCGCTAGTTACAAAGGACTATTTCAGTTTAAGGTATTGCCTTTTGGTCTTTCTAACTCGCCCGCTTCTTTTATGCGTTTGGTCCAAGTCGTACTACACGGAATGACGTTCGAACAGTGTTTAGCTTATTTAGATGACATTATCGTAACTGGTAGTACTTTTGAGTCGGCTCTGGAAAATTTGAAATTAGTTTTCGAGCGCTTCCGTGAGGCCAACTTAAAATTTCAACCATCTATGTAGTTTGTTTCAAAAGCACGTCTCTTATCTAGGACACGTTGTGTCCGAAGACGGTATAAAATGCGATCCAAAGAAGGTAATGAGTGTGAAGAATTGGCCTACACCGAAAAATGTGTCGGAAGTAAGAAGATTCCTTGGTACAGCTTCATACTATAGGAGGTTTATTAAAAACTTCTCATCAATAGCACACCCTTTATATAAGCTGACTCAGAAAAACAAACCCTTTACTTGGTCACAAACACATCATGAAGCTTTTGATAAGCTGAAAACACTTTTGACAACATCACCTATTCTTACATATCCTAGCAGGGATGGAACATTTATTCTAGACTCCAAGATAACACGGAGAGAATTATTGCTTACGCTAGTAAGACTCTGAATAAACGACAGAGACACTATTGCACCACATATAGGGAATTATTAGCTGTAGTTACATTTGTCAAAGAATTCAAACACTATTTGCGGGGAAGAAAATTGATTGTCCGGACAGACCATAGTTCACTGAAATGGCTTAAAAAATTTCAAAAAACCAGAAGGCATGGTCGCGCGATGATTATCAGTATTAGATGCGTATGACTTTGAAATACAAAACACCGAAAAGGTTCTTTGCATGGAAACGCAGATCGACTAAGCATGATCCCGCGTAAATGTAAACGCGACGAGTGTCAGGACTGCGTGCGTGTTGGTGCAAAGAAATTTACTATAAACCAGATAGTTGTCGGAACAGTTTCTCAACAGTCAGAAGAGACTGCTGTAGAGAAGGAGCAAGACAGCGCAAGTGGGGTGTATGGCTGCAGCGGTAATGCCGAAAGCGAGTCGAATTGGTTAGACACTTGGAGTTTGGAACAACTGAGATAGCTTCAACAGAATGACCCTTGTATAGGGTTAGTGCCGAAATTAAAGGAAGAAGGTGCTCAAAAACCTCTTCCCTCTCAATTAGTTGGGGAGAGACAGGAAGCGAAGTCCCTGCTGAGACAGTGGACTAGTTTGGAGGTCCAAGATGGCCTCTTATATAAGCAATGGGAAACCACTCATAGTAAGCAGTTAGTGTTGCTACTGGTGGCCCCTCTCGAGATAAGGTGTCACATGTTAAAGAATCTACATGAATGTAGGATTGGGGGACACCTCGGTTGAACGAAGACTCTGAATGCAATTAGGCAGATATTTTATGCCAAATCCGTACCTTGTCGCAAGCGAGCTCCTTTACAGCGACAGAGAACTGGTTATCCGTTGGAACGAATTGCTCTAGATATTCTTGGTCCACTACCAGAAACTAATGTGGGTAATGTATACATCATGGTAGTTGGCAACTATTTTACGAAATGGAAAGAGGCATACGCTATACCTGATCACACTGCGCAGGCGGTCGCCGATAAATTGGTCACTGAATTTTTGTGTCGTTTTGGGTGTCCGCGATACATTTAAATGACCAAGGAAGAGAATTTGAGTCAGATTTATTTACTTCTTTGTGTGAGAAACTAGAAATATGCAAAACTCGAACAGCACCATATCGACCGCAATCAGACGGGATGGTAGAAACGTTCAAGAGAACCTTACCACAAATGCTTTCAATGTTCGTTGATGAGCACCAACGATATTGGGATGACCACTTACCCTATGTAATGATGGCGTATCGTACATCAGTTCACGAAAGTAGCGGCTTCCCTCCTATTCTCTTGATGTTCGGGCGAGAAATATCCCTTCCAATAGATATTATGGTTGGTTTACCTCCACAACAGAATGAGGAGATGTGTGCTGTCGAATATGTTCAATGGGTTCAAAATACCCTCAGGCATGCATATGAATTCGCATATGAAAATCTGAATAGTAGTTTCTCTAGACAATAGTTTTACTATGAGAGAATAACTGAATTAAGTCATTTTCAAGTTGGAAAATGGGCTTGGAGGTGGTATCCACCTAAAAGCAAAGTAAAATTAGGACTAGGATGGGTTGGTCCGTATAGAATCTTACAGCAGATTTCAGATGTAGCCTATAAAATACAAAGAACCCCTGACTCTACTCCCACCACTGTGCATATAGATCATTTAAAGCCATATCAAAGTGATAAGATCCCCGATTGTTGGAATCTACCTTTAAATGCTCACAAAGACTGTTGATAATATCGAAGAAACTGGCTCAGCTTACACGGAGGAGCCTTATACGTCTGCGGAATCTGACACCCATGATAGTTACTTCGGTATGAATTTTTGTCACAAAAATGTATCGTTGGAGGTAAAAACTCCTCCAATAAAGTTCTCCAGAGCAGGGAGAAATATAAAGCCCCCAACTAGATATTCCCCCTGATACATGTTATAATGCTTTCTTTGACTGTCGGTGTAATATGCATGTTGTAAATTGACGATTGTTTATTAATTAATATGAATTGTGAGGAATATACATGTTCATAACAATTCTTGTTGTTGAATAAAGATCTTGTTTAAGAATTGAAGAAAATTTTACACATATATTCTCTTTAAATTGTAATGATTGTATAGCTAAAAGGTAATTTACCAAGTAGATTATAGTCAGTTTTTTTGTGTAGATATGATGGCTTCTTCATGAAAGCTATTCAACAAAAAGTCAAATATTTTGCCGGTAGTAAAAGTATTCTTAAAATGTCTTTAAGAGACTTTTCAATTAGTTGTGGTTGTTTCTATTGTATAGACTGACCAGATTGACTTACGTGTTGATGAAGAACTGACGGACTTCCTGGTTCAAGAAGGGATACAAGAAATTGAAAGGGGATTCCGTATCCCAGTAACAAGGGATGGCATTTATTGTCCCATTGAAGGATGTCACCCCTGCATGTACCGCAATGTCATCAAATACTGTTTACTTTCAGATTATGTCCAATCTGTCGACAAACCTTCGAGAAACCTGGAATGAAATACGTGGTGACTAAATTGACCCCTTTACAATATATATATATATATATATATATATATATATATATATATATATATATATATATATATATATATATATAGTGACTAAATTGACCCCGTTACAATATATATATATATATATATACCCCGTTACAATATATATATATATATATATATATATATATATATATATATATATATATATATATATTGTAACGGGGTCAATTTAGACACCACGTATTTCAGCCCAAGTCTCTTGAAGGGTTGTGAAATTTTGTATATATATATATATATATATATATATATATATATATATATATATATATATATATATATATATATATTCTTCTTCAAATCAGACTGGTACACATACGAAACAACGAAATACAGCAAGAACATCAACTTCTTTTATTAAACAGTCAGTATACAACTATATGAATGATTTAAACATATGTTTCCTTTTCACACAAAAAATTAGGAGATTTGAGAACCAAATACTGACGGCACTCTCTTGTCTTGAATCCTGCAGTAAATCATCTGCTGTTAATTTTGCTGAATTTTAGAGCAAATAATACAGAATAGACAACTGTATAAATTCAAGGAATAACTTGACAACCATATTTAACAAGTCTTTGGCTGCAAGAGTGACCATTATGAATGTCTTCACTTTCATGTCTAAAGCTTATATTTTTACAACAAGTTCTTTCTGCATCTTAGTTCCATACATAAACCAGCTCGCAAAATAACAATTCTTTTAAAAACATTTTTAATGTGTACAAATGACAAATGAAACAATGTATTTTTTCTTTAAACCACAAACTGCAAATGTAGATCAATATCCGATTCAAGACATGCACACACACACACACACACACACACACACACACACACACAGATGCTGACTGCTTTTCTGATCTGAAATGAGGACCATGGAGCCCAAAAATCTAATTCCTAATTCACTTTATAAAATCTTGGAAACTTTTCATAGAAAAATATAGGTTCGTTTTATTAGCAAAAAATCATCACTATTTTGAACATAAAACAGAAACTGTTATTTAAATGACAGATTTAGTAAAAATAAATTTAAGAAAAACTGCAGGCCCTCTTACACAAACTTGTAGAGTCTAGTGTGATTGTGCCATTCCCACCATGCTAAGGCGGCTACTCTTTGTGTGTGTGTGTGTGTGTGTCTGTATCTTACAAGTTTAAGAGAACTGCACACAACCTAGACTCTCGACTAGCACTTTAAGAAGAGCTTTAATCACTCCAAATTGCATAGACTTTGCAATGTTAAATATTGGTCATTACAATATTTGTAAGGAATATATCCAGTATAAATGTCATAAATATACATAGATACACACCATGCTATAGACAGTCCAGAACACAATCTGTCTATGTATGACCAGCACATTAGCTCCTAAGTTCTGCTTCTAATCAACCAAAGAACACTAATATGTGTGTATGATGGTATAGGGAATGTTGGTGCTGGGTGTCAACAAAGAGTTGTAAATATGATGAAATGAATATACATGTAGATACAATCATGCACAAAGACTTGTATTTTATCTATGTGAAGATTGTTAGTCCAAGGAACGATTAAAAAGACAAACAAAATGATTATTGCTTCTGGCTGCCCACTTATATTAAAGAAAACCTAAACAATAATAAAATTGCTTAAAACATCTGAGGGCAGTTTTACATTTTAAGAAATATGTATCAATGGACAGGATTCTATAAGTCTTATAATAATCATGAATGATTCCTTTTCCTTTACAGTTCTTTCACTATTTCATAACATTGAGACTACCTTGTTTCTATTCTCAGCTGAGAAAAGTCTTAATCCCCAAAAGAATTAAAAAGAAATATAAATTCTCATGGCCCTAGACAAAATAAAATGCATTCGGTATATCCAGAACAGAAAACCGTTCCTCATTACATCTAATAAACTAATACAATCAATACAATCTACATGCATATTATCACAACAACTTTATGTCAATAAAACTGACAAGAACTACAGAATTTACGTCGTTTTAATTGCTATCAATATGATAGTTTATCTTCGGTTAGATTTTTCTTTACTTTAGTCCAAGTATCCATTGTTACAGAAACATGGCATATAAAGACGTTCATTCTCCTTGTTTCTGGTCATGCATTGCTAATCAGCGTTCAACGGAAAACACGAGCCTAGACTTTTTCGCTAAAATTAGCACATCTTGCTGGCTTGGTAATCTTCGGTGGATGGATCAAACAATTTTTACCACTTGATGGTAATAAACATGACACAAACATAATGTCACGAGTTGAGTCAGGTGCAATCCAAATCTAAAGCCCCCCCCCCTCCCCCTGGACTGTACTGATTTCACCACGGAAACGATATAAATCTCCTCAGCCATTTTGTGTTCCTCTAGCTGGAGTTAAGGTCTTTTTGACATTGTGGTTGAAGTCCTCTACTGTTTCACATCTGTCCTCACAGAGCATTAGCTGTGAGACTTTAGACTTCACTGAAATTGATCAAAACATGACATGTTAGAAACTTATTGTGTATCTGATCAGGCAGGTAAAATGAAAACAATGCTTTACCTAACAATAAAACATTGTTGCAAATAAATACTGAATTTTTTCTATTTGCTTACTAGTTTAATCTGTTCAATAGATTTCTGTTTGAGTACAAGTTTATTCTATTCAATAGATTTCTATTTGATTACTAGTTTAATCTATTCAATATATTTCTATTTGATTACTAGTTTAATCTGTTCACTAGATTTCTATTTGATTATTAGTTTAATCTATTCAGACTAAATTCAAATATTCATCTTTATTAATTAAGCAATCCTTTCTTTCTTCTCTATTTTGGTTTATAATAACACCCCCTTCCTCCAAACCACCACCATTATTCATATTCAAAACAATACAATTCAGTTATCTAACCGGGTATCTAAACGGTTATCTAATCAATTATCTAATCGGTTATCTAAATCCAGTCATGCTGTAAATGGCATTTTAGAATCTTGGGAAAATATTCAGTGTATAGGAATTCAATCTAAAGTTTAAAGAACGAATGACCTAAAATGGGTTATTCCTAAGCATAATTTAAACTTTGCAAGGGGAAGTAACTCCTAATGAAATTTTCGGACAAGGGATTACAATACAAGTCAGACGTGTGGTCAAATTTATTTTATTGGATTCATTGATTGATGTATAGAGGTACAGCTTCACTTGCAGAACTAAACAACATATTGTCAAGAGCAAATTGATTTTCAAAGATTTAACCGAATGAACACGTTCTGAGTTGGGTGTTTTGAATTTCATGCTATTTAGACATTATGAAGTTTTTGCCTTGAATACTGCTATTGCAACATTAAATGTTGCCAAACTGACTAGGTAAAGAAACAAATATTCACTCATACATTTTATATTCCAAAGTTTCACAAAGTATGTCTGGTTCCAATGGTTGTATATTAGTTTTAGCTCAAACAAATTAATAGTCATACATGTAAACTGAGGAAAACATTAGATGTATGATGTAAACATAGCATATGGTTCAATCTAAACTAAATTATGGAAACAATTTTGAAAATCTATGCTTTAATTTCAAGGATGTGCGGGGCCTAAAGGCAGCCTGCAATAACTGCAGGGGCCCCAAGCAAAAAAATTCCATTGCATAGTATTTCCAAACAGCTCATGGACCAAAGTGAAACGTGATTGCGTTCTTCACCTTGCTATATGGCCAGGCCTGTGTAAGATGGAATGGGTGTGACGTCAATCAAGTCCCGTATCACATATTAAAAGAGGATACAAGAAATGTCAAGCATTTAATTATATTAATAAAATCTTAACATGTTCACTTGCTCTCTTCTTTAGAATGCTTAAAATATGTATTGTCAAAGGGGAACTATTACAACTGACAATGTAACAATTGCAAAACATGCCGGTATTATTCTTTTCATGGCCTTTTGTCATACAACTGACATGAACACTGATTAAGACAGGAGACCTGAAGCCATGAGTTCGCAAAGCTAAATTACAATGCAGTCTGAATCTATTCATGTTCTGGAGACCTTTGCTATTACCATAACTGCTTTTTCAAAATCATTTTATCAGCCAATCAAGATCAAGTCTTACATCTTTGTATATGGGAGATGGAGCAGTGTGGCTGAAGAGCATAATGATTTGATTCACTTTCTCGGAGGTTTGAAAGTTGCATTTCCAATGGTTAAATCAAAGATCACCAGATGCTGATATCTATGGGGGCAGTATCATGTCTCCACATAGGACAGTGGAGACTGAATTTGGTCAGATTTAATTGCTGTGAATTGTCTTTAATTGGTCTCTCTCTCTCTCTCTCTCTCTCTCTCTCTCTCTCTCTCTCTCTCTTTAAGTACCAACACTAACCTATTGTGTAGAAAGAAAACAAAATTGGTGTGATCAAACTGGCCAACACGAAGAGCAAGATGGTGTAGAAAGAGCAGACGATGAGGAGCAATAGACCCTTGGCATCAGAAAAAGGTTATCTCTGCCGTCCATTACTTGATTCATTCGTCTAGCTGTTGCCACTATTCTTTCTGCTATATCCTTTAGGTTATAAAACTGAAAAAGATATGAGATGGTTATTCTTCATTTAGTTATAAAAAGTGTATAGTTAGAAGCTTGGTATGTCTATCCATTTTTCTTTCTTTCTTTTATAATCCTACAAAGTGTATCTATTCCTTTTTGTAATTTAGGTAAGGGATTTTTTGCACCCAATTAACGGAACAGAAGTGGTGACCTTGTTCTTCAAGACTTTCAAAGGCAAGTGATGCATATTAATGTAAAAAAATGCTTAATTATTTAAAATATAAATTGGCAAAGTTATTGGGAGATATTTAATGTAATCTAGTTTTGTAATGTTTTAAAATTCGTTTGAACAAAACTTGTGTGTTATTTCTAACTAATGTATTCAAATACATCCATGTAATACTGACACGCTAGTCACTACACTTATGAGGGGTGTGACGCTTGAATAATACTTGACAAGAATACTAAGCCCCCAATTAAACCATTTTAACAACAACCTTTAAGCTAAATATAAAATATTCCAGCAAGGAACTGAGAAAGAACAGAACAAAAACTGACATGCATGTAAAATAGGTAACACAAATGCTCATTTCATCAAACTGTGTATGTTCACTCGTGTAATAAATGTAACCGAGGTTTATATAATTTTGCGTGAAACAGAAGCAACCTCACAGTATTGTGATGCAAACAATCAGGTATTTTTCTGTGCTTAAAAATGGTTAATTATAACTCTAATCAATGTTAACAAATTTCATAGTTTGTTAATATTCCTAATACAAAATAATCATTTACAGTAAATGATCAATGATTAATATATGATGTACCAATTTACACTTACATGACTTGTACAGTAGTTGTCTACAATCATATAATGTATGAGAGTACAATCACAAAGAAAAAGTACATTTGCTTCCTTATGCACATTCAGTGACTGACCAGTTTCAATAGGAAATTTGTTACTTGAATGTGTCCTGTATGATGACTAAACCAGGAAATTAAATAGGTAATTTAATTCCATAGTAAAACAAAAATTCATTTTAAACTAGTAGCATTGTCCCCAAGATTTACTCTAAACAGGCTCTCTCAGACTCTAATCATGCAGCTCAGGTCTTGTACTTGCATCCTTATAATTGTTTTAGGACACAAGAAATCTGAATTTTGTCCTGAAATTTAAACAAAGAAACCTGGAGTCTGATTGCAAGACACATCACATTTTTGACTTGCCATTACACTGAAAGAGATGGTGTAGTATTTCCAGTTTAGCTTGGGCTGTATAGGTACTGCAACGGTAATTAATGCCAATTCGGGTGGTAATTCTTATCAACAGCAGTCAGCTGTGCCAACATGAATGTTGGCTCATTAATTTCGTTCAATCAGTCTATTTCATAAAATTATCCTGAAAATCATATGTCAATTGGTAGCTAGAATTTGAACACGATATAGATAATGAATAATAATCGATCTAATCTGAATGTTCAGTTCAGCATGTTGAATATGGTTATATACAGGTGGCGCTTTTATTTATACAGATTTCATACACAAAAACATGTACGTCACAATATTGTTTGCATTATGTGCAAGGAAATACACACCCATTTTGGTGGCTTACATCACAAAGTAAAATTCCAAAAATACAAATTTCTGAGATTTATTTTCATTTGGCCCTCTTTGCCTTGATGATAGCTAATTGCTTCCTGATTGCCTTTGTAAGCGAATCTCAATTGGGCAGTATTCTGACATGCTTTGATATTTGGGCTAAAATTCAACTTCAGAAAACCATTGCCAATGTTTACAAAATTGTTAACAAACTTGAATATACTGGTTGACATTCTCATTTAAGGCAATGATCGGTAATAATGTTTGTTCTCATATCTGGCATCCCTTTGAAATAACCAGTAAATAATTAAAAGTGTGCAACAAATAAAATGAACCATAACTCCTTTGAAGTAGAAAATAATTCCAGATCGCTAAAGCTCGTGATCATATAATGTCACAATCCTTATTTCATTGAAGACAAATCAGTTAAAGTTACATACTGTCCATGAGTGCTGAATCTATAGTGCATTAATTCAGTACATTTTCTTTCAACTTAATGAATTTCTGGGCAGGAAGTGGCTTAAATAATGAAGGAGTGGGATGAAAAACAACAGAAGTACATTATATTAAAGATATAAAGTGCGTGTTTATAGGCTCCAATGTTAGGTTTATATATAAAAGTGATGGGCAGTCCTGGATATGATCTGGTTTTTTTTCCAACATAAAAAGCAGTGGTTCAAGTTCTCTTTCTAAAGTGATTCATAAAGTGTCACTCCAAGCCAGCATATTCGGTTGATGCCGCATAGTGTTTGTATACCTCTTTGGGGGATGCCTAAAGTTAATCGATGCTTTATAGCTAGAATTGTGTGTGTTTGATTAGAATATTTTTTACATCGCTGTAACAATTTTTCAGTCATATCACTACGATGTCTGCAGTGAGCAAGTTTGTAGTGATGTCTAGTACTGGGGCATCATGCCACAAACCTGTAGCATTGATGTCCCACCCAGTCACATTATCCTTACACCAGGCGGACCAATCATAACACTAACCTCTTAATGCTGAGTGACAAGCGAGGCAGCTGTTAGTACCATTTTTGTAAGTCTTTGGTATGGCTTGGCCGGGGATCGAACCCATGACATCCTACTGCCATGGCAGAAACTATAACGACTAGGATAAACTGGATTCAATTCCAGAAAGAGATCCAGGTGTCCTTTCTTGTCCTCCACCTGCACTCTGGGTCCATATGGGGTTTGTTCTGGTCTCCTTACCAGTCTCCCTGAAACATTCCACAAATGTATTGCTGATAATAGATCATATGTTGGAATGTCATTTGTATGAAACATGATGAAGAGTAGGTCGGACAGAACCCAAGGTCGCAAACAAGATCTCCAGTCACTCTTCACCATTTTCATATCTGAGAAACCCCTTTCAGCCTCAGCAGAGTCGGCTGGGATTGTCGGGATGAGGTCAATCAATGCCAGAATATTCTTGCAGTCAGCGGCATATGATTGTACAACTGTGGGCCAAGTCAAAGATGTCTTTGTAAATGCAAGATAACAGAAAGATTTTTTTTTTTTAAGGAGGCTCAACACCTTCTATAAAACGCCACATTTTGCCTGGCTTATAAGGCGGGAATTGTGCCTCGTTTTGAAATATGAGATGTTACAGTGTAACTGACGCGAATTTTTTGAAGTAAGAAAAGGAATGACAGTGTCCTTTATATAAAAAAGTCTGAGCAAGAAACCCGTTTAAAAACACTTGCCTTTGCCCCCCCACCCCACCCCCCTGCATCAAATGGCTTCTTCCTAATAAAGACTTGACTTCATCGGATGTTCTGCACGCTCAAAGCAGTGGCTAAAGTAAACACTGTTATAAATATTAACATCAAAAGATAATGTTAGTTTCAACTTGGAAAATGTGTGCTCCCATCAAACGGAGCCAGCTGACTGCGCGTTGTATTTAACTCAGGTGCTCGACGCGAGCTTGATGTGAATGAAAAAGAAAACAATAATCAAAAGGAACAAAATCATACATAGCGATAAAAATACCACAAATATTCATGAGATATTTTTCTAAGGTATTATTTTCACTCTGTATGATTTGTTTCTTTAGATTTTTTTCCCTCTTCACATCAAGAGCGCATCAAAAACCTGTGGTATTTAACAGCTCCAATTATGGTCTCATCATTAATAACATATGTTTGGTAATTGTTCCTAATTAATCGAACCTCAGTGTATTGTTGAAATTAATAATAAGCGTGAATATTTTCAATCTTAGATGCCCATGTGAGATTTTAATTCCCATCAAATGCTTGGATATCTCCACGTGTATTCAATTATTTGTTCAATCGTTTTTGGAGAAAAAATATATAAGCTATTCTTATTATCATAGAAAAAGTAGTTGCTTGGAAAATGATGTGTCACTAATGTTATCATAATAAATTGATATAATTCTTCTACTTATTTCGATGCAAACGTAAAATATGAGTTACCCGTTTGTGACTCGGAGCAAGGAAAAAAAAATACCTTCAATAAACAAACATGTAAACTAATTTTTTTGAATAGTTGATGCTATGTTCTTTTGTGTGTTGTAACGTTTCTTAATTTGTTACTGTGGTCGCGTGAATAAAGCGTGATACAATATAATTCGCTACCAGATTAATACGGATCAATTTCCAAACTTCCGTTGTTAATAACGGGACCTAAATTGGCGCTGTTAAGTGAAACGCACATAATCAGATGGCTTATTGTAATAGAAACACATTTCCGAGGCAGAAATTGACTTCATTTTCACATGCTAATATTTTATGACTGTGTTTACAACGGTCACTGTGTTGATTCTAAAGAGCATCGGCCGAAGTCACGTCTTTATTAGGGTATTGAGTAAACAAACGCTGACTGTTAATAACCAAAAACTTACTAGCCCATCGGACTATTAACATTATGAAAGTTACTAGCCCGACGGGAAATCTACTAGCCCTGGGCTAGCGGACTACCGCTAATTTCGAGCCCTGCATTTATATGTCACTCATTTTGTATATTGTAATATTAAAATGAATACTGTTATTTATCATTATACATTTATAGGTCACTAATTTTGTATATTGTAATATTAAAATGAATACTGTTATTTATCATTTTACATTTATAGGTCACTAATTTTGTATGGGAAAATATGAACTAGTTTTTTTTCTTCTCGGAATATTACTGTACAACTTTTAGAAGTGATGTATTATTCTGAAAAAAGCTCATTCATATTATTCCATATCAATTTTTGTCTTTATTAACTTTGTCAGAATGCACGATTTTGTAAATGTCAAGTTAATGGATACAGAAATGAGCATATAATGAATTGGAATATTAAACTAAATACTTTCATGTGTAATTTAGCCAAATGGAATGTTGAACTGAATAATATAATGTAAAATTTTTCTTACTGGAATTTTGAACTGGTTAATCTTGTACAAATGAATTAACTAACCTCATGTGTTGATTGATTACAATTGGATTATAATGTAAACATGTTATGTGTTTATCTGAATGAAGATTTTATTTTATTTGAAGAAATTGTATAGATCTGAAGTATATTTAAGACCTTTATGTCTTGTAGGTGAAAATTCTTGAAAGCTTATGTTCTGTTAATATGAGATACAAGTAGACAGTAAGTTTGGAATGTAAGTACTTATTAATCTGTCACTATACACAGTGCACATCCTACAGCTGCAATTACAATATATTTTTGTTGTTTGACATTTGAACACCCCAGTAATACATTTGAATAAATGTTCTGTTACAAGGAACAATTTCCAGTTACTCAGTGGTCTAAAGCGTTGTCTGTTACGAATCACTGCCATCTCACCTCTGTCTGCATGGGTTCAAGTCTCAGATTCGGTCAATGTGGGTATGTGAGAAAGCTTGCGAGTTGCTTCTCGTACGTCATGGTTCTTTCCAGGTTTTTTCTGTGTGGTCTTCCTCTACTATTAATACTGGACGCCATGTATAGCCTACATTATGCTGAAAAATGGCGTTAAACCATAAAAAATAAAAAAAATAGTGAGGGAGTTCTGTATTTTCATTGATGCTAGCTGCATGTAATTTTGTAGCTTCAAATATTTATATAGATGACATAACCATGGATTAGTGTATAGGTGAATGTAAAGTGTTAGACTGACATGAAATTGGAGGTCAGTAAGATGTGATTACTTAGTACTGTTTCATAAAACTTGATGACAATGAAACTGAGGTGAACAGAATCTGTTTACTGTTTATTAAAATTTAATATTCATGAAAAGAATGTACCATAATGTACAGAGATTTATTTAGTAGAAAATGCTGAAATTCAGTTTGCTATAAAATAAAGGGAAAATAGTTATTGAGTTTCATGACATCCTGATGCCATGAAAAGTCAGATGTCACAATGCTGTATGAATTACATTATTGGCAGTATGATTATGCATAAATGGTAGCTACAGTAACTGCCATTCCAAGGATACAAAATAGAAGATGACTTGTCTGGTTGGGTATTAAACCAATGATCCTTGGATAACAAGTCCAGTGGTATGACAGCTTAACCTAAGGTGATGTCCCTGTAGTAATGATAGTTTTCATTAAATATTTTAACAATGCTTCAACTTTGTAATGGTATTCATTGGAGTCTTACAGTACCATAAACACTTGTTTAAAGAGGTGGCCATCTTCAAACTGCATAGACTAAAGTCAGTGCAGTTTGGAGAAAACAGTAGTCCAAACAACATTGACCCTAATCTGCAGATGCAATTACACTATGGCACATTGTGATCTTTGTTGTTTGCAGTGTGACTCGTCTTGTAGTATACAACCTTGTAGTGAGAGCACCATATTCATATCTGCCTTAGAACAGGAACTGTTGTTATACAGAGTGGCATTATAGCGAGGCAATGCTGTAGTACTCTTACCCAAATGGTTCCACCAAATATTATACTGTGTCAATAGGACAAGTAGACACACATATTGAGTTCAGCATTTTTTCTCATTGCTATCACTTTTATCACGTTTTAAATTTGAATTTAATCTATTTTCAGTGGAGAGACCTCCTACAACAGAAAGGCCATCATTCAAGGTATCAAGCTTTATCAAATATCATACTGTATATGTCAAATATCATACTGTATATATTCTCTTAGAAGTTGAGAGAAACTGCAAACAACATAGATCCTGATCTGCCATAGCATAATGTGCCTGCAGATCAGGGTCTGTGTTGTTTGTTCTGCTGATTGCTCCTAACAAACCATACAGAATTGGATCTGCCGATGCATTATGTATAATTGGATCAGGGTCTGTGCAGTTTGAGTTTGGTCAATTTTACCCTTAGGGTGAATTGCACTATTACAGTAAAACCTGTTCAGAGAGACAACCCCTTCTTCCAACAGAAAGCAGTTTTTCAAGACAGGTGGTCTCTCATAGAAGGTTCATACAAAAGACCAGTTTTCAAGGTCCGGTTTCAGAACAATTTCAAGAAAAATAACCATAATCACTTTACATATATTCTGTTCGAAGTTCTGGCTAAAATATTGTATGCCTTCATCTAAAAATAAAACTATATAGTTATATAGCAATAAAGATATACTATTAACATTAAACATGAAATCACCTTTACATTTGATGATCACATATTTTAGCATTTTAAATTGTTTCTGAATTACTTATTTTCCTTTATTAAAACGTAAATTTGTTTTACCGATATTTCAGTTGCTTTTTTGCGAGTGGTCTGCTCTTTTTCACTTCAGTTACAATTAATTAATTATTTTCTCCAGCTTTAAAATTTGTCTCTTTTTAGTTGGAGGTTCTTCCATTGTTATTGAGGTTCTAGATGTTAAAATTATTAGTGCTCAGTTGTAATATCAAACATTTTGACTGGTCTGTGGGAAAATGATAAAAATCAAAAGATGTGCGTTGTATATCTAACAATTAATGAAATATAAAGAAAGTACTAAACAACTATCTCATCTTATAGCATCCAGAAACAGAATCATTTACTTAGAGACAAAAGTCAATGGCTTCATTTAAAGATGAGATACAGGGATTAATTCTATAAACTTTATGTGTAACCTGGTCACACCAACTTCAATAGATAACAGCTTTGTGGTTGAGATGTAATCACTTAACATTGGAGGGGGAAGAGGGATATTTCAAATGTCTTAAGTCCTAAGCACTACCATTTGAATCCCGCAAATGATTCTCTCTAGCTGGTTTAATTAGACAATGATTTTATTCACCCAATAAGGCAATACGGATTAACTCTGAAGACAAACAATATACGCGACCACTATGTCAACTTTGGAACTATCATTACTAATTAAGCAGTTGTTGTAACAATTAATTACATATAGGTCAGTGGTGTCTGCCTATTCTCACGATACAGTTCTTGATAGGGGGGGTGTTGATCCTCGTGTCTCTCCCCAACACATACAGCTGGTTTGAGTCAATAAGAGGTACACCATCTACTAGAATATGTGATAAAAGGTGTAGTGGATCCCTGTCCACCCATGAATGCGGTTTATGGTGTATATTTTTATGTATTCTTTTTATTTATATTATTAATTTGGATGACGGTTAATCTTTGCTTTGTTTGTCAAATTATAAAAGTTTCATTACCCACCATAAAGGAATTTCGATTGATAATACTTTCAAATCTCTATTCGAGCTATAGAGAATATTGATTTCTTTACAGTCTAATTCCTTAAACTTAGGATTGTACTCTTTACCTTAAAACTACAAAGTTCCAGGGCCAATTTCCTTTCCTTTAAAAATAATAGTATTTTAAATATATAAAACCCAGTTGACTTTGCCAAAGTCATTTGTCCATTTGTGTGTGATTTGTAATTTTAGCTTGTATGTTGTAAAGTATTTCTGTATGGACAGGCACTAGTTAAATCAAATAGTAGAGTTGTTTCCCTTATATACCCATTAGTGTGATTTTGAATAAAGATTTACAAAATTAAAATAAAATATATAATAAAAGAAATAAATAAATAGAAGGTATATAAAAAGTTAAGTTCAAAAGGTGCATTTTTATTTAAATTGTGTACTTGTTTGCTAAGAATTTCTTTTAAAAGCTGTGCCTTTAAAATAAATATGTCTATCTGCGGTATGTTTTACCATTGGTCTTTCGGATTGTCATAGCAGTCGCAAACGTTATAGCCTTGATATAGTATAAATTAGACTACTTTGGAGAAAAAAGTTTGAACAGAAAATTTTGAATAGTTTTTAGTAAACTATTAAGGTATTTTAAATTGTTTTATAGGACCTTAGCCCTATTAGAGTTCTATTGTCTAAAAGTCTGAGAGTGCCTTAGCACTGAAAGATAAAAGAAAAGAATTTTCCATTCGCTTTCTTTATATTCCATTACAGACTGAAAAAAAATGTAATAAGTTGGGTTCTCTGTAGCAGTTTACAGAGAGAGTGCTTTGTAATCTTACTTAATCATTTTATCACTTCAAAGATGTGTATCTCTATGTGTATTGAAAAACTTATATATAACCAAGTTCAACTATAGCAGCGACTATTAAGAAGATGTGTTTACTTTTGCTTGGACACAGCGTAAATGCTAATTTGGATTATAATTCTGTTAGAAATTCAATTAGGATGCCACACAGATTAAGTATTGGATTTTTTGGAGTACTTGATGCACAAGTATCCACATTTTCGGGTTTGGAGTTTACCCCAGTACCAGACATTATTTTTATGCAAGTGGGAGAGATTGAGATAGGGATAAAACATCCCTCAGAAATTTTTTCCGAAATTCAGGAACTGTGTTTGCAGTTAAAAGATGCGGGAGTAAGATACATTTTAATTGGGAGTCTCTTTATTCATCGTAAGCAGAGAGGACTGACCATAAGAGAGTACTATTACAGAGCTCATTTCATTAATTGTTTAAACAGGTTTTTTTTTTTTTTACAGACAATACCAGGTTTGATAGGGATGCCATGTCCTACGATAAGGCCTGGAAGCAGGCTAAGTGCAGGAATAATTTGTCTAGTTCCCTACTTTTTATGCCCACTGCGTTGATCACCCCTATGCAAATAGTAGAGAATAATGCAGGGAGCATGCGAAGCTGGGAACCAGACTAGGAAATAATCTACATATATTTTAGTCTAGTTAATGACATAAGCTGCAAAACAGTTGCTAAATTAATTCAGACATCTGTGCCAGTCTATTTTTTTATTATTTAGACTGGCATGAGCAGTCATTTTTATATGCAGGGATTAAATAATGGTCAGTGTCGAAATGCATATTTTGCCAAGACATTGCAGTGACGTAGCTTTCAGCAGGTGGCCTCTCATAAACAGTATATATTAAAATTGTTCTGTGTATTGCGATTGTGGTTGGAAATGACAGGTGTTCATTCATAGCAGATGTCACACAAAGCAGTTTTTACTGTAGTCAACTGTGATTGATCAGTCTTGATAAATAGCAGTAACAGATGCAGATGAGGTTCAGTCAGTTTCTGGGTAATAACTTTTCTTGTGGATCATTTACAAGTAATAGACTTTCTAGACATCTTGCACTTGAGATAAGAAAGAATCCTATTAATTTAAGTGTCCAAAAGTTAAGGTCATTTTGACTGAAAAAAGAAGAGGCTGTATAGTATACAGTGTAGGGCAGTCATTTTCAACAGGTTATATGTATGGTGTATGTATATATATATATATATATATATATATATATATATATATATATATATATATATATATATATATATATATATATATATATTTTAGTATAGTCACATTGCTTGAAATTTTAAGTCTTATCTGAGCTCTCTGTAAACATCTTGTGTATCCTGGAACCGTATAAGCCTTATCTAGCAGCTCTTGCTTCACAAATTTTGTCTTGCACCTTTCCAGATAAAAACAATAATGCACAATAAGTGTGATGTCATCTATAGGCATCAGTGATCCTAACTTTGTTGGGTTTTTTGTTGTTGTTGCAAACCCATAACTCAAACAAGGTAAGGTGTTCATTGTTGTTTCCATCCTGGCATCTTGTTAATTCTCAATACATGTAGTTCTGGACATGTATAGTTGAAAGATAATAATGAATCATTGCATTTAAACTTAGTGCTGGACTACTATTTTTTTCACCTGGACCTGTAGTTTTCAAAAGACCAAGAGTCTGTCACAAGCCTACAGAGAGCTCTGATTTATGTCATCTTACTAATAATAAAGAGGGAATTCATGTGATGGATCATTAGTCAGAGTTACAATCTTTTAATAATTCCATGTTTAATAAAGTTAACATTCAGGTCCCCGTGTGATACAAGACTCCGTCACATCAATCTGAAATTACATTTAGTAGATGGTTTATATAACATTGAGATTCCATGAATTTGAGGTGTTGCCTTGGAAAGTTAGTGATTTTTGAAAAGTTTCTTAAAATCCTTGAAAAGTTGTTTAATTTAAGTTTTCCCAATTGTTTTGATCTTTTCTGGTAAAATACAAAAAGTTGAAACTATGAAATCTTAATTCTTTTTGAATTTATAATATTTTTATTTACTCATTATCCAAACATAAAATGAAAATAAATTGGGATGGTCAAATAATACTAACACCTGTAATAACCTTAGAGTGTGAAAAGGGTGATATGCTGTGATAGCAGGAAAGTAGCACCTGTTTGCATTAATGGTGCTCTAATTAGTTACTTGCATTTTCTCCTTCTTCTCATTATATAGTAATACAAAAAATATAACTTATGGAAGTCTTTGAAAACGTCTTGAAAAGTCCAAAGAAAAACAACTATATTTGATTGTGTGAACAATGCACTGGTGTGATTATTTATCTTAAAATTGTTATTCTTAATTTGAGTATTGTTTTCAAGGATTCACACAATATTCTGTCTCAAAGTCATGTTTAATAAATTAATGTCAGAAACATCAAAAACAATAAATTTATACTTACTAAACTTGTAATGTTGGTAACCTTGGTAACCTACAGTGTAATTGTTAGAGGTGCAAATTTCTGCAGTAGTATAATTGTAGTAAAATTATATGGATTCATTTGTCAAACCTAAAGTTCATAATTTGAATTATCTTCTTTCAGGTCAGACTGATGTCCCATTGTCAGGTATTGGAGTTGAACAGGCTCGACTTGCAGGACATCATCTACAGAATGAACGCTTCACGCATGTCTTCTCCAGTGACTTATTGCGTGCCAGCCAAACAGCTCAGGTTATCATGGAGGAGAATAAAGTGAGCCACTGCTCTATCAAATATGATAAAAGACTCCGAGAAAGGGTATGGCCACCAATGAGTGTTTGTTTTATTAGGCTGTTGCAGAAATATATTTTTATTCTCTTTATAATGCTTGATTTTAATGTTGTACATAAAATCTGCACACAAAAAATAATTTTTGATTCTAGTTAAACATTGTGTAGAATTAAACCTCTTGTTCTCCAGTAAAATATATGTGAATCAGATTCCAAAAGCTTACGGTTAAAATTAAAGAAAAATAATATTGTCCAGACTTATAGATGTTGTTACCTTCTCTGACTAACGTTGTTTGCTCTATATCTGAAGCACCAGTAATGTAAAATGAGCAGGCCAGCTTCTCATGTGGATCTCAGCTTCTCATGTGGATTTGTAATAGTGGTCATTTCAAGTAAAAAATAATCGCTTTTGTGCAGTTTAGGGTCACAATTTGTGATCTAACACAGAAAGAAAACTAATTTTTTTTCTCTATATTTTAAGTATTTTATACATGGACAAAGAACAAGGAAAGGAGATTCTTCTTAACACTAGGAAGACCATTCCTAGTTGATTCTATTGCTTATTCAAATTTGTTTTCAAAAGCGTGTTGCAGACCATCAAATCATCACAAATCTTTCTAAACTTCAGGAAACCAAAAATATTTAGACCTATATATTGGTAAGTTTACCAATGATGATGAGATATATTGTTTACATTAGTCTTGATTTCAGTATAATGTTGGCCATTACCTCTTGATATTTTTATCTCAGAAGGTGGGTGGGGGGCTGAGTGGCCTAAAGTGCATTACATTACGGATCACTGCCATCTCACCTATGTATGCGTGGGTTCAAGTCTCAGATTCTGCCAATGTGGGTATGTCAGAAAGCTTGCCAGTAGCTTCTTGTGGGTTGGTGGTTCTTTCCAAAGGTTTTCCCAGCTTCTTCCTCACCATTAATACTGGTTGCCATGTATAGCCTATCGTGTGCTGACAAATGGTGTTAAACGCTACAACAACAATCTCTGAAGGTGAAAATATCGTTAATGGTATACATCTGTCGTCTATCCATTCATTCATGCGACAAACCTTCATCTTAAACTCAGAATATTTGCTGATATATTTGACGAGTTCGGTATTGAGGTAGATCTAGCATATTAATGAAATGATTTTGCATTGGATATGGCTGAGCTTGTTACCATTCTGAGGGCCGTATTTCTGATCCACGTATGACAAAGCTTGGAATATATACTTATATCATAATGATTAAGATCTTGGATATGTTTGATAATGAGTGAGATTCACATGTAGTAGTGAGGTATTCTTGCTTGACTGACCTTGTTACCACTCTGGTGGAATACATATTTCTGATGAGGTATTAAACAGATTTGGAGTGTTTAGTTGTATTATTAACATCTCAGACAAGTTTGATAATGAGTGTGATCCACATTATTAATAAGGTAGTCTTGCATCATGATTCAATTTTGAACATTCTTAACATATGGGCTTATGCTAGCAAGATTTTGGATGGTTTCTGTGGAGAGTGAGACCCACATAAATTCAAATGGATAGCCAGTGTAGGGTTCAAAGCACAGGGAGGTGTGCTATGATTGTGGTACTCTAAGGATGATCCAAGCAGCTGTGTTTTAAACTTTCTGAAGTTTCTGGATTAGATATTGAGACAAACCAGACAGAATTACAGAGTTACAAATAGTCCAGTCTTGAAAGCACTAATGAACACACAATCTCTAATGGTTTGTACTTTGTGTAACAGAATTGTTACCGAGTGGATGGTGGATTAAATGAACAATACAAACACAAGTGTGAAAGATAATGTAAATTTATGAAATAAATTATTGATGGAAAATAATAATGTATCAACACAATAACTCATGCGTTCAACCCACAATTACACTCACAACTAGGGCTGTCAACGGGTACTCGGGTACCCGACCGTATTGAAAAACCCGGGTATTGAAACGTAAACGCGGGTACCCGTCAAAAAAAAAAAAAACGACACACTCGCCAACACTATCAAAAAATCATACATCGTCAGCAGTACACTTGTCTCAGTTACAGCTCCAGGCTATATTTAGGAGTAGGACCGCCCGTTATGCATCAGCGGCCCACTACTAAATCGTTACACACGAAACCACTTCAAATAGGTTTGACAGCTATGACTTTAATTAGAAACCAGATCCCTGCTTAATATAAATAAACAATACATCAGAGTCTGTTTGGATTAATAAAATTCATTGGCATTGTGCAACAGGCCAAACCGTTATCCCCGAGGCATTATGTAACAAGGTTAAAACATAGCATTGTTCTACAGGTAATAAACCTTTTTGTAGACGATAACTATTGATTGTGGGTGCTAAATGATCGGTACATTGCGTGCTCTTTTAATGAAATCCAGATGGATACCTTTGATTTCCGAACACACATGTCAAAGAAATCCCACAATTTATATAATGAACAATTATCACCTAGACACCTTGAAATCTTCGTAATGCCTCAAAGTAATCTTTGAGCAGCTCGTTTTTCTAGTCGACTAGTTCTGCTAATTTTGAAAGTTAGCCATCATACATATACCGATATTTCTACTTTCGATACTACTACGTTTTTGTCATACCTATCTTAAGAACTATAATTCCAAAATAATATCACTTCTCTCACTCTCTCTCTCTCTCTCACACACACACGGACGGTTTTAACGCATTACTCTTGACATGTGGTAAAGCTGCTTTACACGCATGCGTGGGTAATTCAAATCTGCGATCAAAAGCCGATGAATAAACGTGGTCTGTTCTAACAAGGACTTATACTTTAAAAAAAGGTGAGTGTTCTAAAGGATTTAACGCGGCTGATCACAGTGATCATTAAAAGTTGGATTATACCTACCATCTGTGTACAAAGGTCATTCTAAATAAATTTATTAATTAATAGCGTGCGGTCAGATCATTCACAGCTACATCGGTGCGGACGCATCAGACCGAGTAGTGCATTACACGGTTAGCCTCTATCGCCAGACAAAATATTAAAGAAATGGAGATAACAATTAGTTGGTCTACGGTTGTACATGTCATTCCTATTATAACGGGTACCCGTTAAATTTCGCAACGGGTATCCGGGTTGGTTTTTCGTGATTTTTGACAGCCCTACTCACAACCACTCACAATACATGAATAAATGAAATATTAATACAAAATAAAACACAGATACAAAGGAATCTCTTGGACTATACACAGATCCAAAGAACCTTTACAAAAGTTATATTAACGCAAGTATAAATCACGATAATAAACACAAACATCAAACTATACTATCGCACGTATGGATTGCGACAACTAGCACGAACATATAAAGGTATTCAATCAAGTTGCTAGCTTTTATTTAGAATCATGCAATGCCTTGAAATACTATTGTGTTCTGAAATAACCATGTAAATACAACAATGTATTCAATTGTACTACAATTGCAACACACACATGTGTCTCGACCCTGTATAACGGTACGATTCACCCACAGTTGAATCGCCGCCCAGTTTCCCCGAAGACCTAGGGTTGACCAATACTTTTATCGGCCGTTTGCCCTTCACGGATCCACCACAGTTATACGTACAGACAGCATACAACATCTACTAGAACCAACGTTCCTCAATACCCTAGATGTCGCCCCGGATGTTTATAACTCTAGACAGCTCCGACACTCGGACTTCTAGCTTTCCGGATATTTACACATCACGACAGACGTAGACGAACAGACAGTTTGACAGACAGACAGTCAGATACTTCAATTCGATTGCACAATAAATCAGCAACAATTTCAGCTACGATAACAGATGTTATCAGAGATGTTCCGCAATAAATCAGCTATAATTCAGAGATGTTCTCAGTGATGTTATCAGAGATGTTATCAGAGATGCTCTCAGTGATGTTATCAGCTACAATAAAGAAACCAGACTAATAACAGTTGTCTCAAAAAATAATCTAAACCTTAGATCACGCTATTGCATTGAAAGTCTAATGGTGACTAGTAATTCCAAATATTCCACGTTTAAAATCTGCATTGCAATAAAGGCATCATTATATGAAATGATAAATTGAATAAAATTCACAATAAAACGAAATATAAATTTAACACTCACCCCTTTGGCTGGAGATTGAAAGACGAGCTTATCTATCCTGTGATTAGATACTTTTGGTCCCGTAATTATTATGAGAAATATTCTGCCTTATATACTCTCAAATAGGTGAGCAGAAATCATGGCAAGATTACCTTGCACCCCGTGATTCTTGGTGTTCCCTGACTTCAAGTGATACGAAGTCAGGCACATGCAAATTGTTACACGCCGCTTACCTTGGAGAAAACCACTTATTCACCCCAGGCAATGCATGTACGACGAAACAAAGAAAATGGTGAGATTAGTTTGTAAATCAAGAAGAAAATAAATTTAATTTTCGCCTAATTCTGTGGCACTTTGTCACAGAAGAAATTTGTTAACAGGTCCAGAAGGTCAGCTATAGACAAGGTAGCTGGAAGTGGTGTACATTTGTTCCTTGACATTAGCTTGTTAGTAATCTTGAAGATCTCTTTAAAGATAGAAGTTTCTGTTAACTTAGTAATGTAGTGGGCTGATTTGATTGCATGGACTATGTGGCGTTTTTCTAAGCAGCTTCATAGATTTCCTTATGAATAGAGTCTGATGTACATAATACACTAGTAGCGCCAAAAATTGAAATAATCCTGTTAGATTCAACTGTTTACCATCTTAACTGTATGAGTTCTAATGTTATATCATATTTTCTTGTGCACTTACATAGCATGAAACATTTCATCATGTGCTCAAGTAATTCACGAAACATAAACATATTTTAATCTGAAATTAACTGCACCTTGGAATTTTCCATTCTGGCTCATGCTTTCATCTGATTTCAAGATACACATTGTTTGCCATCATCTGTTACAATAATTACCTATGTTGTCTGTATTACATTTCCAGCTAACGAATCTTTAATTAAGTGGCATTTGTGTATTTGCATAAATTTAGTCGAATCTACATTATTTCAAACTCGGAATAGATAAATATTCTTTGCCATAGCAGTAACTTTTACCTCAAAAATATATTAAACTATCAGCCTTCTAAAACTTTGCAATGAAACTTGGCCAACAGTTAGACATATTGAATGTTTCTACCGTAAAAAAATATAGATATTTATTGCCATCATACAGTTGTATCTTTAAATTTACCAGTGCTTGTACCAAAATAGACATGCAAGATCTGGCTGAAACAGTTCATGGTTGAAGGTGCATTGTGCACTGGCCGATCCAAGTTACATTGATTTCTGTTGGAAGCACATTATACAGTTGTATATCGAAGTTCAACAGTTCACTGTTATACATGCATAATGCAGTAGCAGATCTGGGTTTCACATTTCACTGTAAGAAGTATATTAGGCATTTGCAGATCTTGGTTACACATTTCACTGTTATACATGCCTTATGCAGGGGCATATCTGGGTTTCACAGTTCACTGTAGGAAGTATAATTTGCATGGTCAGATCTAGGATACATAATTCAGGCAGTATATTTAGACTAGATTAACTTGGTATTGACAGATACTACCAAATTAAAGTTTTACTTTAAAAAGTAATGTAATATATGATTGGTCAGAACAAAATCTCAAGTAAATTTTACAATTTTCATTACTTTTGCTTGCAAGCTCAACTTTGTTAGTATTGAAATCTTTGCAACAGTGATATCAGGATCACAATATTGATTGCTATCATTGAACAAGCTAGGCTATGCTGATTCCCAGGATGAATTTATAAGAGTCCAATGATGAAAGAGGCTTTATTATGTTTTGATTCATATTTAAGTTACTTATTTCTTGGCATTTTTCTCCACAGAAATTTGGGTCTGCAGAGGGAAAATCCAGTAAAGATCTTGTGGCAGCTGCAAAGAAAGCAAGAAAGAAATTGGTAGACTACACACCTGTTGGAGCAGAAACAATAGAACAGGTTTGTACACTCTCATTGGGGCAGAAACAGAAAAGCCGGCTTGTACATTATATAAATGGTTTATTAGAGCTGTGAGACTTTTTAATCTACATGATGAAAGCAGATCTTGAGACAAATCCTTCCATTTTTCACAACTTTTATAATTATAAGGAACTTCTTTCCATATTTAAGAAATACACAAGAATTTACATTGATGTCTCAAAGGATGAGGAAAAGGCTGCATATCCTAAATTTGTGGAAATCATACTGCAGAAGTTCACTTGCCATCAGAAATGGGGAATAACCTATGCGTAGTACTAATATTAATACCCCATCTCCTACCTTGTGTATTGGGTACTAACATAAACCTATGCGTGTCAATGGAACAAGCAGGGTGTGTGGCCTAATCAACAATTTTAAACATGTTCCTTGCAAATAATGAAATAAATTGAGTAGTCCTCTGTTTTTTAATATCAGAAATATTGCAAATCATTGCAGAAATAGGTCTCAAATCTTGTTTACCTCATTTATCCGGTATTTTCATTTAAATGATCTGCAATATTAGTTCAAGTAATGACTACTTCCATTCTCAACCTCATTTGATTGTGAGCCATATAAGGACATTGAGGCCTTATTTGGAAACATAAACAGATCGTAATAAAAATATGGCGCGATTTAAGTTGGAAATTCTGCGCATTCTAAGTAGATAGGATTTATTGGTAACTTTTAAATTCCACCAAGAAGCCACCATTCACCACTTGATAGATTAAAAAGCCGTATTTATCCTGATACCCACTGGATTTGGAAAGTCATCAACTTTGTCTTGTCTCAACAAAAATCTGGTTTCCAGAATTAATTCAAGTATCCATTCTCTATCTTCACATGTTATGGCATTCAACAATTAATAACATAGAGTAGAATATCCAAATATGGTCTGGCAAGCCTTTTTTAGAAAAGTGGTAATGGAGAGAGCCCTGCATTATCTGTCATGGACACGTTGAGATTACTGTAAGCATGCCAATTTATTTTATCATGTACAGTTTTGTTGTGGACATAGATTTGACACTTTTGCATTAATGTAATTTATGCTGTCTTGACATTCGGAGAACTATGCATCATTTTTATAGGGAATTCAATGCTTTGCCTATCTTAGCATGTTAATGGTACAGTTCGGATGTTCATGAATTTCCTTCTCCTGTGACCTATTGTCCTGCTGTTGTGATCTGTGAATGTATTTGACAAAGAAAGTAAATTTTGTAGTAAATTATCTTTCTTCAAGAGCAAGTGCCTTTGAAATCCTATGCTTCCCATACTAACAGGAGCATTCTTTTTTGTTTATACCTCAACTTAAACTGGTAAAGAGGCAGTTGGTGTATAGTCAGCCTTTGGTGGTGATGATGATAGTTATAGTGCTGTATCTCCCACTGGGGGCATGTAGCACTGGTTTAAGTTTCCAGCAAGGCTGGATATTTAATTTTCCTGGGGGGAGGAATGGTGCCACTTCCACCAGTCATTTATGTACTCAAGGAGTACTATTTAATTTGGTCGTCAGGTCGGGGTTGCTATTAAGTAACCATCAAATTGGATGGTGGACCCTGGGTGAATGGGAATAGACCCAACACACACTCAATCCTAATCCTGTTGTAGTAAGGGAATGTATATGGTAAGAGTTCCCTTTATATGGTAAGCAGTTGGGAAAAATGAAAGTTTGTTTTTGTGAGGGTTGCTGGATTCATGAGGTATCCTACCTCATATCCTAGCATTGATGCGGTCTCGTAAATATACTCCAAGAAATGTGATTTATTAAACACTCTACATTTGACATCAATGAAATTAGGATTCTTCAGACATTACCATCATTCTGCAATTATCACTGCATTTTTCATTTTAAGGAGCTAACTTAAGTTTCCTATTTTTCAGGTAAGAGAGAGAGTGGAATCCTTCTTCAGCGACCTGATAAAACTATTTCTCAGCTCAAGTGAGACTGAGGATACTTCATATACACCTGGAACAATTAAGAGGCGCCATGGCGGTAGCCTAGGACGTAACAGTGGGCCAAACAAAAGACAAGAAATCAGTCGCATAAGTCAGTCCTTTTGTGTTCCTGGAAATATTGAGAACATAATGAATGAAATTAACCGTCAAGTGGATTTGGCAGAGAATGAAATAAGTTGCAGTGAAGAACTTGATTCTTTTGGCAGCAGTGCACAAAATATTTCTGGTATATCTGAAAATAATGACAGACACAAAGATGAGGATAATTTTGTGGGGGAACAACTTTCTCTGAGCACAAGTGAAAAGTCCAAAGATCAGCACGATGACAAAACTTATCATAAAATTATGTTCATTAATGGTGATGATCTGTCTACAAATGGAGACATTTCAGATGATGATGTTGATGATACAAGCATGCAAGATACTATGCATTTGAACAATATCCAAGTCTTCCAGATGCCAGACAAGGACAACAGAGATGCTAACAAAATACTGTCCCATAGCTGTCCCAATGTGTCCCTATCTCCTCTAATGTCCCATAGGCTTCCCAGTGTCTCCAGCATCAGCTCAGGGCGTAACAGTAGCTTTGATGATGGTGAATCATTTCCCCTCACTGTGGCTGACATACTAGTTGTCAGTCATGGTGGCTTTATGAAAGAGCTTATTCATTTTTTTGTAGACAAGCTAGGATGCAAGTTGCCTGGTGGTAAATGCAATTATTTGCAAGTGTGTCCCAATGCTAGTATTTCAAAATTCAATATCAGTGTGGATGAGTTTACAGGAAGACCCTCTCTCACATGTTTGATCATTCATAACAAAGATCATTTAGCAGGACTAGGTGTGAGTGAAGCCGAGGGAAAGTTGTAGCTCTGGCTTCTTTAATAAAATGTTAGGTATCTTTTGTGTTTTTCATTTTGTCTTTGATGTTAATGTAGGTAGCCAATATGTGGGATTATTGTGGTCTTATTTGGTTAGGAAAGATAGATTTCTTGTCACCACATGTTGTCAATCTCGTTAGTATTACCTTATTTCAGTTAAGGGGTAATGTTACAGATTTCATTATTTAATCATTTATCCATATATAAATAAATGGCAACTGAATTACTCTTGGAATCATATATATTATAAAATGTAATAATTTTGAGAAAATAAATGCTTCATGTGAGATGGTATATAGGAACTTTGTGTCAGTCAGATTGGCCGTCCAGCACACAATCTCGTCAGTGCATCTAGTCTTGTAATTTTTTATAGATTGCCATGAAATCTGGCAAGTTTTTGGTCATCACCTGAAGATTTGCATCTCAACAATAACCATGCTATCTACAGTTTGATAAGAGTTATTGCCCTTTATGACTTGCAACTGAATACAGTGTATAGCAATGTCTTGGGTACATAACTTGTCTAACATTTATTAATGGATTTCCATAAAATTTGGTTCATGGCCTCATCTGAGGATGGGCATGTCAACAAGTCATTTATCCCAAAAACTTTTCATTAAGAGCTTTTTTCTTTCTGCGTTATTTAGATCATTGTTGGACAGTCTTGTTAACTAGTCCTGCAATTTTCGATAAATTGCCATGAAATTTGGTGAATGCTAAGGTTATCACCTGAAGATGCAAATATAGACAAATCACCATGTTCCTAATAATTTGATAAGAGTTATTGCCCTTTTTGACTTGGCGCTCAATGCAGTGTATGCCAGTCCTGTGATTTATCCTCTGATTTAGTAAAATGACCATGAAACTTGGGAAGAATTGTAATTATGTCTGAAAATGTTCCTTCAATAACTTTCTGAAGTGAAGGTATGCATAACACTACACTGCAATTTCTATTGGAGTTATTGCTGCTGTTGACTTCGAGCTTTTTTTTGGTGATGATAGAACCTTTAAAATGCAACTAGTCTTGCCGCTTTTATTTGGATCGCCATGAAACTTGATACATGTCACTGTCATCATCTGAAGATTTTATTGACAATTCACTGTGCTCACTGAATTATTGCTTTATATTTGTTGGACAGAATCTTGTGAATGCAGCTTGTCTTGCCATATTTGATGGGGTGCTGTGAAACTTGGTACATGTCCTTGCCATCATTTAAAGTAGGATTTATTAACAAATCTTCACGCTCCTATGATTTATGTCGAGTAATTGCCCTTTATCGACTAGCACCTGGAGGAGGCATATGACAGAATTTAGTGAATGCAACTACTCTTGCAGTTTTTTTAAGTGATTGCTGTGAAACTATGTTCATATTATGGTCAGCAACAGAAAATATTAATGTTGACATATCGTTATGCTTGGACTATTTTAACTGTAGACAAACCTTAATCATGAGGTAGGGGTGTGAGGTAGAAGAGGTGGGAATATATTTGCATGAGAAATTTGCTTTAGCATTCTACTTTTTCAATACCAGTAATATGGCATTGAAGGAAAGATAGCATATTGTAGTTAAAGAAAGATCATAAATTCAATAATTTGATACATGGTGTGTTATAATTTAAGGTTTAAATGAGATATGGTTATATTATTTGTAAGTCTTATATTTTGTTAATAAGCTGTTTTTGTTAGAGGAAATTGCATATATATATTACCAATAATTGTTTGTAGGTATAGACTTTGTTTGTTCAGTAGATTGTTACAAGAACTAAGAAAATTACTCACAACTTTGCATAAAATGACACTGGTAAAATGTTATCAGCAAAATGAGTAGTATCAATAATAGAATATGAAAGTTCCTGATGTATATTTTTCTTGTTTCATGTTTTTTTAAAAACATATTCCCAGCCAGCAATTCTTTAACAAGACGAGCCGGTATTGGCATAGGCTTCAACTTGGCATCATTGTTGTAATAACATAGATCTATTGGTATTTGTCCCACTAATGAAACTTAATTGGTGAATTGAATGTAGATGAGGAGTACTAGCTAGTACTGGCAAGTATATTTCATAGTAACCATGTTGGAAGCTCTAGTTATTTATTTATATCTCACATTTAATTCTCATTTCTTTAACACTGTTGTATGTTCAGGCATTGCATTTGATAATTAAATGCTTTTCAAGGACAATTAGTGTCCCAGTGATCTACTTTTCAGGATATAGAGATTATATCTTGTAAGTTATTGCAAATATCTCCATTACTACAACAGTGTTGCGTGTAAGGGCATACAACTTAATGTTTGCATTTATCTCGAGAATGTTTGTTCCCTTTTATTAATGATTGGTTGCAGTGATCTGCAATCATTGTTGTAGTATATATGTGAAGTTTTCATCTTATGCATTGTTAATGGAATTTGAGATGTAGCCGTCTTTTGCTTGAATGATTATGAATGTTCATGGCATTGTTGCAGATTGCAAATGAAAGTTTTGTGGTACTGGAATTTCTGATTTTCTGTTTTAATCAGCTGGATATACTGTATGTAATAAACATTGCAAAATACTGAATAGTATTTTGCTTCAATATCATTTTAAAAATTTTTTTTGCAAAATATTTTAAAATTTTTTAAGTCACTATTTAGGCATGAACAAGTGCTTATATATATATATATATATATATATATATATATATATATATATATATATATATATATATATATATATATATATATATATATATACTGTCAATGGTATTTAGTTCTTTATATCCTTTAATATTTTTTTTATTAGTAGAAGTTTCCTTGAGATGATTTTATTTTCTCACAGGATGGTTTGTATTAATTCATCACATTGCCCTGTCATGACGTTGTTCATGTTATCACATATATAATGGCATCATGTGGATATAATCTCAATTTCATTTTTCTGCAATAAGTTTTTAGGTCAAAAGGAAGTTTAAGAAATTAGACAACCTATCAGATTGATCTCTGCTTCATATTGTTAAGGTTTACTTGTTTGTATTTACCTTCACACCATTCATTATGAGGTTTACTGGTTGATAAAATTTAATTTTCACCCCAACAAAGGTCATTAATTGTATTATATAAATAATTCATTTACTTTGAGAGACAAAGATTGATAAATCTTCTTTTGCTGATGATAAATGTTAGCCATCAAAACAGTATGAAAATATATTAAATGATGTAAATAAATGAGCCTTTTAGTAAAGATTGCAGCAATGTTTTCATTTGAATTCCATGTCATTTTCAGGAGTTCTCTCCCTTTGCCAATTTAATTTTTTATTTTTTTTGGTTTAAAAAACTTAATCTTTACTGCAGCAGTACCCAATCTTAGGTCATATCCCAAATCAGGGTGATGTTGGCAGAGACCTCATTAGGGTTGCAAAATTTCATCAGAAGAAATCATTCCATAAGCATGAGGGTTAGGAGGTCATGTTGACAGTAGGGTTCCAGCAAAAAGTAAAATGAGTTGGGAACCACTGCTCTGCTGTAGCTACAGGATATGTACATCTCTTTCAATAAGCTATTACCTATTTTCAGATGATGAAAAACAACATATTCTTATCCATAAATCTGAATTTATGACCTTTGTTAATAAAAAAGCATCCACATACAGTAATACTTTGGTAACTCTAATTTGGCCAGTTGAATATGTATCACTCTTAGTTTTGATCCCTATTACACGTACTGAAAAGCTTTCTCATGTGTGCAGCCTCAAAATCTTGAACTTTCTGAAAACTCAAGACAACTTTGAGCACACAGTACTTGCTGACCATAGTGCTAAAATTTAATATCACAAGAATGTGAATTCATAAAGAGTTTGTGAAAGATTAATAATTTCTTTGATATTAAGATATATTGTAAACAAAGTATATTGTTGTTCTTATTATAAGGTTTAACTCCATTTTGCAGCATGTTGGAGGAAGAATCCGGGAAACCCCTGGAAAGAACCACCAACCCATGAGAAGCTACCGGCAAGTTTTCTCATATACCAACATTGGCTGGGCACGAGACTCAGAGCTACAGACACAGGTGAGATAGCAACGATCCATAACGGTGAGCGCTTTAGATCACGTGGCCACTCGGGGGGTGGGGTGGGGGGCCAAAGTATACTGTAATAATTGGTTTCTACTGTATCCTTTCAAATGATGTCACCTGCTGTGTTAATTAGATAGTCCATTATTTATAGTGTTTCTGTTACTGCACCATCCTGCAGATGACCATTTGGAAATTCTGTGTGCTCTTTACTTTATTAGAATCTTAATTAGAATTTATTAATAATTGCCCACAAATTATTTGATTGTTATACCGTGTTAATTTGTTTGTAAAGTGAATGCTGTATAATACATTGACAAATGCTGTTAACTTATCAAAACAGATACTGCCATAAATTGTTTTGCAGCTAATAGATACGTGTGTATTATTATTTATTTTCGTTTGATGAAGTAATTTTGTCTACACTATTAGTACTGACATTTGACTGTAAATTGTACAGTTCCTGTGAGAGTGATTTAGTTGTTTATCATAATTCAATAAATCCTTGGTGCATTTAGCTCTGGATGTATTAATTCCTTCCCATTTTGATCTCTCCACTGCAGCAGAGATGTCTTGATTTAATCCTGTCTGTCTGAACCCAAGACGCTTGTTGGCAAGAATGTGCAAAAGTCTCATAATGTAAAGAAATTAAATTGGCATGCATATTTGTGTTCATGAGGAAATGAGATGATTAGATTTTCAGACGATAATGGCAGGTTTACATTCTTAATAGCAATCCCATACTAGGTAGTTGAGAGTTGTGGTACTGCAGATGGTATCAAAGTCAGTATCTGGTAGCCTCACATGTCAAAAGCATCTAAATTATTTCTCCTTCCCTCCATCCATGGTCCTAGGCCGTAGTTTGGAGTAGGGTTCATGTACCTATCCCATGGGGAGGGGGCTAATAAAGTTACAGTATACTTGCATGGCTTTTGTTATTGTGATACATTTAACGTTATACGGTACAAGAGGCTGAGGAAATGGAAGACATAAATGTCTTTGCAAAGCACACACTGAGGAAGTTGACCTGTGACTGATCTGGATGGGTGTCAATCCTGTGACCCTTACAGTTCCAGAATTCATCTAAATGAGCTACCGTATTTACCGCATATGTTGGGACACGAAAAAATAATAATTTTTTTTCGTGTCCCAGAACTTATGGTGAACTTTTTTTAAACCTACATCATGTGTCCCAAGACTTAGAAAATGAAAAACATGTTCAATTCCCCCCCCCCCCCGGCCAATAACTGGCCACACCGCATGTTACAATAAAATAGATAAATAAAATGCGTATTTGATCGTAAAATAAAATAAACAAGAAACTAAACTTGTACTGTCAGCATTTATTCACATTTTTTGTCGACATTAGCATTTTATTAAAGGAAAAATATATCCACAAACTCCGTATGAGTAGCGCATGAATCCATTATCCATAGTGTAATAGCTTTCGTCAGACAACGCAACACATTAGTCATTGACGTGAATATTGAGAAACGATTCATGTTTAGCTGTCCTCAAAGGTTTGAAAATGAAAACTGGATTTCGCAAAATCACATATGAATGAGATAGAGAAAGAAAGAGTGAGAATTATCAGCCCCATTGGTCGAAAGCAACTGACATTTACGCGTGATACGGTGTAAGGTACAAAATAACCAAGAGTGTATTATATCCAGGGTAACAATATGACAATATCTCGCAAACTAAAATCATTATTAGAAATACATTCACTGCGAGTACAAATGACAATCTTTCTGATTCCATGGGATACAAAAAGTATTATTAAAGCAAGTTAATGCTGTATATACTATTTACCAAATAACTCGAAACCAGTTTGTATCAATTATGACTGCAGACGGCATATAAATGAAAGCCCAGGTGTTGAATAAACACACCTTGTAACAGCCATAAACTCATTGTTTGAACTTGCTGGCAGGATATCAAATACAAAGGTTAATTTATTACAAAACAAACCGACCCCGGAAGCTGACATTGGATTCCTATTAGCGTGGAGATTTTTTTAAACTATGCATGTGTATACAAAGTCGGCCGACATAGGGAAGGCAAGGAAAATGACCACACGTCTCGTATTAAGAGTGCAGATAAACAAACAGTTGTGGACTGTATTTTGAAAGCAGTCGAATCGCTTCAGGACAAGCCAGATCTGATCTGAAAATCATTTAAAGTTTGTGGGTACAGTCCTACCCATTTATCTCGTTATCCTCGGGCCCGAGGAAATATTGTCGACATAGGCGGATGTTGAGATAAGTCGGGGGGGGGGGGGGGTGGATGAAAAAAAAAAAGATAATATGAAGACAGTATCAGTGTGAAATACACTTGTATATTGATAAATTACATTTTGGTTACCTTTGTGTAATAAAATCCAAATTAAAATATTGCATTGATCATACGAAATTCAACGTCAGCATTATCACATTATCAAAAAATTTCACAGACCTCTTTGCAAGATGTACATCCCTTAACTTCCTGACAAGCCAGATATTTAGTTTCCAGAAACTGTAAATTTAATTTGCGTTTTACCTTGCAGTTGGTAGCCATCGTAAATGTAAATAAAGTTAAAAATGAAACTTTCACAGCCAAAAAAAAAACTTGTTTTAATCACCGATCACTTTCAAATGTCTCGGAAACGCTTACTCCGTATTTTCACACAATTTTTATATATGGGATTCAGAAAATCACGTATACAGGAGTCCTCTGTACGCATCAATTTCCTGGACTGTAAATTTAAGGGCTTGCTAATCCTGCTTCGACCACCTGTTGATTGGAAAATTGTGTTCATCAATTGATCCTTTTAGCTGTGCTGATATTTACAATCAGAAAATTCAGTGGCTGCATGACCCACAGATGTACATGCTGTCATTGTAAGAGTACATCTGAAGAACATGACTCAAAAGCTAGGCGGCAAGATCAAAGACTTAACTAGTTGAAGAGTGGTGAGAAAATGTGCTGCTATGTTTTTTTGATCCGACCGCGACATCAGAAGCCTGGCGGCAAGATCAACTAATTGTTGAACAAAGTATGGGTCGGAACTGGCAGTTTGTCGACATAAATTATTAGAAAAAAAGTACAGTCACTATCTTCTGGTATATCTCTCTCTGTCTCTTTTTTTTTTTCTCTCTCTGAATATATTTTTACGAAAAGTGAAAACAAACAACGCTCGGAGTTTTCTTTTTTAAAGTTTTACTTAATAAATAAAACATACGTTTGAGTACATTTTCTGACATGTACTTTTCGAATGATTTAAAAAGTGTCCCACAACTTACGACTCAAAAAAGCTGTGTGTCCCAGAATATACAGTGCACAAAAAAATTACTTTGAAAATAAAATTATGGTGTCCCAACAAATACGGTGTCCCAACATATACGGTAAATACGGTACATTGACCTCTGGATACATTTATGTACATTACTGTCCATTGTTTGTTAAGTTTTGCATTTCTCTCAATACTCCATAGGTGTTTTACTCCCGTGTATTTAATGCTGTATCTGAAATCCTGCTACTTTGTGAGAGAAAGCATTTTGTTAGGAACCATATCCCTGTCATAAAATCAAGCAGCTTTGACATATCTTTGCTTCAGTTTCTTCTTTAATATTTTAGGTTCAATTACCTAATCAGATTTATGTTAATATTTCAGATAGGCTTTTAGGTAGGAATGCATTCTAGAGGTTAGTAATGGAAAATTCAGTAGGGTAAACTTACGTTTGGTGTTTTTATGTTTTTTATTTACCTAAGCAGATTAGAATATACATGGAATCATTGAGTGAAGCAACTCCTACTGTTCAGTTTAATCACAGGAGTCTGACGTTTTTATCAATAAATTACGGCGAAATCTTTGAAAACATGAATTCCCTTTATCGGTAATATAAATTATATAAATATATATATATAATATTATTTAATATAAATTACCGATAAGGAGAATTTATGTTTTCAGAGATTTCGTCGTAATTTATTGATAAAACGTTAGACTCTTGTGGTTTAATTGAGTTAACTATCACATCCCCAATTACCAGTGGAGATTATGATAACAAAAAAAGAAATGGCGACCATTGTTGTTGGTGAATCAGAATTGGAAGTTCAATTTTTGTATTTGTATATAATAATACATAAAATGAACAAATCTGGGATTGTAAACTTTCCTTGTCACAAAATCATATGAAATGTGCTCTGATGGTATTTATTTTCGGTAACGAAATGTCAGAGCCCTGTGTTCTTGGAGCTGTTGTTGTTGGTGAATCAGAATCGGAAGTTCAATTTTTGTATTTGTATATACCGGTAATAATACATAAAACGAACAAATCTGGGATTGTAAACTTTCCTTGTCACAAAATCATATGAAATGTTCTCTGATGGTATTTATTTTTGGTAACGAAATGTCAGAGCCCTGTGTTCTTGGAGCTATGTTATCTTTTTGTGTATGTGTGCCACACAGCTGGCTTCACTTATTTTCACAGTTGAGATTTGATTGTATATTTTCATCAATGAAACTCCCATGTGACCGATATGTCCAATGGAAATTTTATGCTAGAATGTATACGATAGTTGACCTTTTCCAGGAATTGGATTGATCCAAAAAGGCTTTAGATAAGAAGAACTACATTACATAGAATTTTGATTGAACAGCTGACATCAAAAATATGAGGGCATTTATTTTTTGGTAACTAAACTTCAGAGTCCTTTGTTCATGGAGCTATGTTCTCTGGTTGTGTATGTATTTTGGTTTTTTATTATTAGGAATGAAATTATTTCTTTACTTATGCAATCAAATACTTATTTCTTTTTTCCACCTTTTTGTTGGCCTAGTGGTTAGAGCGTCCTCCATGGAAGCGGGAGGTCGTGGGTTTAATCCCCAGCTGAGTCATACTAAAGACTTTAAAAAGTAATACTAACAGCTGCTTTGCTTGGCACACAGCATTAAGAGGTTAGTGTTGGGACTTATCGGTCTGGTGTCAGGTTAATGTGACTAAATGTCTGTGGCATGATGCCCCAGTATTAGACATAACTTTAAACTGCCTTACTGCATACATCGTAGCAATATGACTGAATTTTTTTAAAAGCTAGCTAAAAATCCTGATCACATCAACATTTTCCTTTTTTCTATTGTGTTAATTTGAAAAAGGTCAATGTAGCTCAGTTTTTATTTTCATTTAGGAAAAGAAAGTGACATTTCCAAAGGTTTGTATAATAGCTGAGTAAAAGGAGAGTATATTCTTATGACAAGATTCTAACATTTTATGAGGGGACATATCCTGATTGGTAGGTACTATGCCCTTATTGCAAAGGTAGGTCACTTATGATCTACATGTATATGTATAATTCACTGGCTTGGCTACATTTTGTGTTTCTTTGGCACTGCAGATAGTAAAAGCATGAGTTGTGCTTATAGTGATTATATCTAAAGAAACTGACTGAAGTACACAAATTAAAACAATGGTTAAACAGTTTGGATGATCAACAAAACATAATAAAATGACTCAATTCAAAATGAAAACAGATGACTGAAAAACAGAAGAAAGTGGCTCCTAATCCCTCAATCAATTATTACCCTTTTAAATGTCTCTTATGTCATTGTGTGATTTGGATTTTTATTCTTGCTTTCTATGTTCTTCATCACTATGATGCCTGCAGTGTATGGTGTTGTGGCATTATGTCCCATCCAGTCCTAGCACTATTCTCTTAAAGTTAAGTGCAATGTGAGGTCTGTGCATTTGAAGAACTGATTTGGTTTTGCATTATTTTGTTTTAACCAACAATAGAAGAAACTTTTATGGCAGCAAACCATTACTAATTAGGTAGTCTTTAGTCACCAATACCTACATATACAATTTGCTTCATCACCTCTTCAAAGGTGAGTATGTAAAGTGATCCTGTTTTGAAATCATATTAAAGGTGGTCTCCCATAACTTTGGGAAGAAATGGATGTTGCAACAAGACTTGAAGATTCACTTTAAAAAGAAGATAGCTGAAATGCATGAAACTCATTGACTTCAATGGTTCTTTTTTCTTGGCAGACATGTAACGTTATTATCAGTGAGGACTTTTAACTAGCTCAGATATTCGGTTTATGATTCATTTAGATATCAGTTTCATGCATTGGTTTGTATTTCAGATTTAAATTGTATTTTAGTGGAACTTCTGTAAAGCGGATGGTCAGATTCAACTTCATTAGTTGTTCTCCCGCCTTTGGTATCTTGTACTTCTATTGAGCTTCTTCAGTAAAATCCTAGACATCAGGACATGAAAATTCAGAAACTCGTTCCAAAAATTGTACTTGTACCAGTGAGTTTGTTTTTTGTCATTTCTCGTAATGTGTGGTTTTGACACCTAAATGAATATGGTATAGCAGACTCTTTCGTTATCTTGTAATGTGTTCCTATAATCTTTTGATCTTAAACGTGTAACTCCTTTATTGGTCTACCAATTCAATTTTGAATAACCATACGTTTCTTGTTCCCTTCAGAAATCTTATAGATGTTTCCATTATGGTAGCCAATTGCATCATAATAGTATATGTTCTTTTATAATGTTTTCATATAGAATGTATTTGTCTCAGCATTAATATACTAGGAATATATACTGGTAAGAAGTAATTTTGTTCCATCAGTTTTGCATTTCAAATTGTTTAGGTAGAAACCATACATTAACCACTTATTTTGTACCACTGTAAATACCCCTTATATTGTGTTGGTTAATTTGATTGTCATGGTTTTTACAGTCTCATACGGATCAATTTCTAATGATACATGTGTATCAGCAAAAGATAGAGCTATCTGCATTTGGTATCCTTTGCTACTGTCGCTTCTCACGGAGAGGTTATTGAACATACCTACCGACATGCTGGGGGTGAAATTGAATTCAGGTCATTCGGCTGCCATATATTAGACTATCCTCGATATCAGCCTTCGCTGTTCTGATTGGGAGAAACATGTTTGTTTAAATACTGTTGTTACAGGTAGGGTTACTCAAAACTCTTGCCGCCGTTTGTATGATGTCGTGTGCTTTATATGTTGTCATTTTATGGCCTATTACGTTGACCTGAAACTTTCTCGAAATTGTCTATTCATTCATCTGAAGGTTATTTCCATGTGGAATCCCGCAATGTGAATACTGGCAGGTTTTTGTTAATTTCTTGCAAGGTGACTACATCTACCCATACTCTCTTTTCCTCTATTATCCAATCATCTAGTTTGTTATCATCTCTCTTAGCATACATCATATGCCTACACTTTTCCATAGTTATGCAGGGCTTCTTGTCTTCAGTTTTGACCCTGCTGACCAAAAGAGCTGCCAGCGTGCAGGTCGGGGCCTTTCGTTGTAATCAGTCTACATCATGTTTAGAATTAGAAAACCTGGCGCCCTGTGTGTATTTAGTACTTTCTCGTTACACACACACACACACACACACACACACACACGGTCTTGGCAAGTATCTGCCATGAAGCAATGATGTACATACGTTCATGTCATTTTCCAATTATTTTATGTACAAAACAAATACAGCTACAGTGACCGAGTGGTTAGAGTGCCCGCTTTGAATGCGGAAGGTCGTGGGTTCGATCTCTGACCGAGCCATACCAATGACTTGCAAGAATGGTACTAACAGCAGCCTCGCTTGGCGCTCATGATTAAGAGGACAGGGTTAGGACTGTTGGTATCGCTGACTAAGGGCTCTGAACTTTGCATCTCTCTACCACTACTGAAATTTCTAACAAAAACGAGCCAGAGTGGGTCTTCTGTAATAATTAAAATAATACTCAGAGCACCTCACTCCAACCTGGTTAACGGGAGCCTTTACACATACATATTCATACATGTAGGAACAATAATGCAAATTATAACTATTTGCCAATACTGAATCAAAAGTTGGAAAGAAACAACTGTCTGCACGTAAGACAAACATGCATATAAAATTGGAAAACTTATCAAAATGAAAGTTCTTTATTGAACTAATAAAGAATGACCTTTGTTGACACGTAGTCAATACTTTTGTGTAGGTTTAACAGCATTTTTGACACATGGTAGGTTATCCATGGCAGACTGTCGACATTATGTTTGGTGGAGGAATAACCACGGAAGACCGTTAGAATCCGCGACCCACGGGATGCTACTGGCAAGCTTTCTCACATGTATACATCGGCTAAGCAGAGACAACTACCTGATGAGATCAGAAACCACCAAACTTCGGAGACCGAATTTTAAACAACCCTTCATCCTACATCAGACACATGTTAAGGAATTAAAGAGCAATAGTTGCCCATTTTAGTGACCAAATACAGTAATCATTGAATGGTTTGGAGTTATACTTATGAAGTAGGAGCAAAAAAGGTTCCGTGTTAGGCGCTTTAATATAGTCTAAAATAAAATGTATATCCATTTAACATGGTTCCACTGATGGTTCTTATTCTTTAGTGACTTAGGTCACTGGTTGTAGATAACAAAATGGACCTTTTTATCTTTCACATTTCGTTTTACATATGATGTTCTGCGAAATCCAGTAAGGTGATTTAAACCGGTCCACTGTTTTCTTCTTCATACGAGGTCGCTAGTTTAAAACTCGCGGCGGCATCCCATTGTTGTCCTTTTTTTGTTTCTATTTTTATGTTCAAACTTTTTGAAAAAACATATATCATTACATTTTTTCCCATTTAAAAATAATAATTTTGTTTTAATGTTGAAACTTCTTAATAACGACAAGGAAATAATAATTTACGAACGTTTTTGAATCTGCTGTAAATAGGTTACGTTCATTTCTATTTTATCTATCGCATTGACCTCGCAGCACGTGATGTGAATTTGCCCTTTGTATCGAAGAGAGGACGATTTTCAATCCTATCTGCATTTACAATCATCATAAACAAGTCGCCTTGAATATGCCTGTTTACCCTCTTGGCGAGTTTTATGTCACATTATCGCTTTTCTATCATCCCAACGATATCAAGTACAACTCGTAACAAAGTCCACTGTAAATATAAATAGAATTATATGTACACATTTGTCGTTACAAATTAGCATGAATATACAGCCTTGAATAAGCCTGTTTACCCTCTTGGCGAGTTTTATGTCACATTATCGCTTTTCTATCATCCCAACGATATCAAGTATAACTCGCAACAAAGTCCACTGTAAATATAAATAGAATTATATGTACACATTTGTCGTTACAAATTAGCATGAATATACAGCTAACTTTGCATAACCAACACCGCCACTGGTTATGCCCAAAACACTCACACACACGCACACATAAAGTAAAGATGGTTTTTAATATTCTACAGAGGGCTGAATGTTATAACAACCTTTTGAATATATATATATATATATATATATATATATATATATATATATATATATATATATATATATATATATATATATATATATATATATATATATATATATATATATATATATATATATATATATATATATATATATATATAAAGGTGGCACTAACATTTAATAGGCGTTTAAACCCAACTGCTGAATTATTAACTTAGTTGTTATGTCAGATACATTGCTTTTGGAAATCATTATTTTTCTTCCTACGTATAGTTCGATGTAAAGACTCGCGAACTTTACGAAATATTGCGCTATTGGGGCTTTAAATGATCCCTGTGATACCTGTATGGCAGACGTCAGTTCATGCACGGATGGTATTAGTAGAACGTAGCTAGACAGGTTTTGATGCGAAACAGCATGCTCCGTATGTGGTTGGAAATGGACAAGGTTCTTATTCCTTCGTAACATAGGTCATTGGTTGTAGTTAACAAAAGTGACCTTTTTATCTTTCCCATTTCATGTTAAATATGATGTCCTGCTAAATCAAGAAAGATCCTTTAAACCGGTCCAATGTTTTTTTCTTCTTCATACGATACATGTCTGGTCATTTGACTGGTACGATAAATTTCCAAATATTTCTAACATAAGCAGGAGGTTAAATAGTTCGACAGACTGTATTTTGAATAACGTTCTTAACAAATAACATCATCGATATTTATATATCGCTTCTAGCCATGATAAATCATAATAACTCGAACATTTTTTGATTCTTGAATATATGCAGCACATAAATAAATTCAATTCATCTTTTCAGATAAAAGATGGATTACTAATAACATGGCATTATAGGTCATAGGTCTGACTACATGAACAATTTAGACTAAATACCGGAACAGCCAATACACAAAAAAGTTATATCACACAAGACAGGTAGCAAACAAAAAATGGGTACAATTTTATAGTTAACATGTCTTGTTGGATACAGCTTTATATTTGAACCTGGTTATTATAATTATAACAATCTCGTAATGTTTTTGTTGTTGGATGATATGCTTTAATATGAAAAGAAGCAAATTCACATGTACGCATGCGCAACATAAATCACTACATTACTCATTACCTTGTCTCGTATACTACACTACTCTAGTCATTACACTAGTTGCTGATTTTTGTTGTTGTCGAAGAACTGTTTTTTGGGGTTTTTTTTTGTTTCTGTAACCATTATGCTGCTGTCGATGGAGACGTTAGCTTGGCGGACATTATTAGTTTTCTCGCAGTGAGGGACCAAAATTTAAGAAGCAATGGGTCTGAAGCACAGAAATTGCCCCTTGAGGGATTCTTCGCCAGACTGGCTGATGGTTCAATGCCAATTGAATGAGGGCCGTGAAACTGAAAATATTTAGTGATCGTCAACTGCACAGCACGAGTAACAGGTGTATTCAATATCACTATGAGTAAAGCCAAAATCAAACCGGTTGGTGTGAGAATCATACCATTATTCATAGTTGTGTAAATCCCATACTTGGATACCCTTGCTGATAGATAAAACATTGTGTATTACTGTGTTTAAGCACTAGAGATTGATCAACCATAGTGGTCGATCCATATATCAGTCATATTAGTCAGGAGTGATATCATTTCCTTATAACAATTATCAATACTGCAACATTATTATGTTAAATCCACTGTTGGATTGTATGTACACTAGTTTTGTGTACGATTTATTCATCTGCCAATTACATTATAATATATATGGGTCAATTATATCACTATGGTCAAGTAAATCTAATTCATCCTTCATGTCCTGGAATGCCGTCTCTACCAAATAACTTCTATAATTTAATATTCTGTAAGGATAAAGTAAAGTTAAAACTTCCTAAACATCACTCTAGTTACTATATATGAAACAAGTCAAATTATAGTAGAGAAGTTAATTTCTTTTAAATTGTTCAAAAATATCAGTGATCATCATGTATCCATACAAGGTCACAATTATATTTCGACAATCCAATAATAATGCAATGTATCTACCCTGACAATCACATATCTATAAATGGACAATTTAACATTATTTTTAATAAGGAGTATCAATACGAAAATTAAATACATATACACATTTATAACCCTATTCTGCCTCCCAGTATTGTTTAATCTCAGGGGTACTAAATTTCGTGTAAAGATGGGATGGAAACATTTTTTTTAACCCAGTGGAAAGTATCTCTTCCTGTCAAAATGGGGCTGTGAAGACAAATGACATTGATTGGTACGAATTTTACTTGATTACTCATAATTTATTTATAACTTAAAAAGTAAGCACCAAATCACTATACTGTAAATAATGATCCATGCAACATAAGTGCACATTGGAATACAAGGGGTCACACACTCCCACCCCCACCCCACAGCATAAACATTATACTAGTGTGTCATACTGCCAGTCTGTTTGATGAAATATTAACCATCATGGAGGTACACGACCTTGTCCTTCACTGGAGTTTCGGTACATTAAAGTAGTAAAATGAAATAGATCACTAATGGTAAGCATAAACCTTGCTATTATGCTTCGTAAATATGAAAACGTTTTACACGACAACTCGTCAATTAATGAACTTATCTGTTAGTAACTTAGCTATTTAACATTGCATTTGTTAATATATACAGCTTCTCTCATGGTTTGGCTTGCGTGGGGTTTAAATTGTTTTAGCTAAAAGCTATGATAACAAATCATAATTTACTGAAAAGAAAAAGACATAGAAGATTAAAATCTATCTACATATCTCAGTCTACATAGCAAATTTAGTATGAATGCAATCAGGCCAAAACTATTCAAAGAAATATCCAACATTGCCCCATCAATATTTTCAACAAGGTACATGTGTATACATTTTTCAGCTCGTGGTGTTGCATAGAAATTAATATAGCAGGGTGAATCTAAGTTCAAAGACAGTTTGTTTACGAGTCCCATAGTTCGTTTTGTAAATACATTCTTGTTTAACAGTTTGGTATTCCACAGCTGGATGAATCAACAGAACAGCCTCATTCTTTGATATTCACCTTTTGAAGATTTTCACATTCAAGTTTGTCCAAATAATTATACAAGAAATCATCTGCAAATCCAAGTATTTGCTGCAGCGCAAGCAAAGCAAGGGCACTGATTTGGTCATCTAGACGTACTTCGTTCTCGTAATTCTTCACTGGTAGGACATTGCCTCGTGGAACACCAAAAATCTGAGAGACCTTCTCCACTGCTTCCTTGACCTCTTCACTTTTAAAGACATCTGAAATGTCAGCTGTAACTACTTTTGAAAGTTTGTCCACCTTGGTTAAAATGATGGTCTGTGGGATTCCTATTAAAAAAACGAAACCAAAACAATAATATCGATCTATTGCATAAATACTTGTACTCTTTTCTCTTCTCATGGCATCTAAATGCAGAGACGAAACGTGTACCGATATAATGATTATGCTGGTCTATTTGCCAAATCCTTGTACATCGGATATGTGATCTGTTGACTAGGCATATTGTAGTAGGAGTACAACCAATCTACATGTTTATCATAATCCTTGACATTTGATGAATGGAATAACTACATGATTCAAAACAAACATTCCATACAGAGCCGATTCTTAACTGTTATACTCAATTAAAATTGGGTTAAAAAAAGATTGGAAGATCAATATTTAGATGTGAATGGCACCAATGCAAAATCATGTTTTATTGATCATTATAATCAAAAACCAATTTAAGCTTTCGTATTGCTGTATAAGAGAAACGACATTTGGAGCATATTATTCCTAATATAAAACTCTCCCTAACAAACAATGCAAGGCTTCTTATCTTATAAGCTGCTAAAATAAATGAACAGAATATTCTAAAGATCACCTGGATATGAACCTACATCGGTGTCTGTCAAATCCATGTTACGATTTTAATCAGAATGTTCTTGAATGTTTACTTACAAAATAAAAAGATTCCGCGTTTTGATAATCTAGTAAGATAGATTTGGATGTTCTTCTACTGAGTTCGAGGAATTGTGTCTTTATTGATGGGTATGTAAAGTACATGATTAATAATTACCTGATGTTAGTAATTACATGATGCTAAATAGCTAAATCAGTATATATATATATATATATATATATATATATATATATATATATATATATATATATATATATATATATATATATATATATATATATATATATATATATATATATATATATATATATATATATATAATTAATAAATAGTGATAAACAGTTTTACTAATATTTTCATATGTATATATGTTTCATTATGATAATGCACTCTATAAAGCATGCAACTCTAATGACTAGATGTGGTCAATCAAATGGAGGTGACATTATGCTGGAGTTGCAGGAAATTCCAGCAAGAGGAATTATTAGCCAAATCCTCAACCAGCGAATCTTTACATCATATGCTCTGCATGGAAATAAGACATACGTGTATTTTGTCCCTAATCAGCGATCAGAGGCAATTTTGATAAACACGGTGCTCTGAATGCTACGTTGTATGATGAAATAAATGCAAGCATGATTCTATGTCGCTTTCAGTATGAACAAATGATAAAATATGTGCAAGAATGTACACTCGAGTCAAGAAAAAAATGGGACAGTTAAAGGGTAGGTTGACTTGTACCCATCATGTATACGAGGTAACATTTAAATATGTCGGGGTCATTTCAGCAAAGCGTGTTTACTGTATCAATACGTAGTCAACAGAAGTCTAAAGCGGTTCTTTACTTTATCTAGTTATCAACACCGAGGCCTCCAAAGTACTGATGTAAATTGGAAGATCATGGTGGATTTTGCTGGTAAGACAATGGTATTATATGGTTATGAAGAAGAAAATGCTCGTCACATTAGTTTCAAGTAGTGCATCTTTAAGAACATTGTTTTCTTTTTACCTTTTTGGTTCATTCGTGTCTGCATGCTCTTGAATTTTTCCAAAATCGGTTTAGCGATGAAATCAATCGTACTGCCATCTATTACAAAGGCCACACAGTGGATCTTGTCCTTCAAAGCTGGACTGTTATTGAATCCTAGAACTTCTGGTGTAATTGATGATGATGGATTGAACTGTAAAATTTATTTTGCAAACAAAAATAAACAACTAAATAAAGAACACAAGGATCTATTTAGGTTTAACATAATATAACGTTACCATGCATATTTCTGAAGGAATTAAAGTTCAGAAGGAACATTTCAATCGGATGGATATTTCAAAGAAAAAAGTGCATACATCCATACATCCATCCATCCATCCATCCATACATACATACATACCTACATACATAATACCTAAAGTCATTATCTAACTACATATATGCATACGCATATAGAATTATTGTTCATTTTCAACTGAGAATCAAACCCAGGTCATTCAGTTACGGCACCCATTTAAGTGGCTGTATGCACCAACTACTATACTGTCCAGGATGAGAAGAGAAACATCTCCAAAACATAATGTAACTTAGATGTGAATATATATATATATATATATATATATATATATATATATATATATATATATATATATATATATATATATATATATATATTAGCCCAAAGTATACAGTCATTACCTCTACAATACAGTTACTCCAACTGTTCTTATATAAATCTATGCATATAGAAGCTATTATAGCAAGTACAAATTTACACCAAAACTTAACGAAAAGTTTTATCCTTGGTTCTGACAGGAGAATGTGTAAGAATATCAAGTGAAACTGCATGGCGAAAGAATAGGGGGAGGGAATAACTTTTATCTTAGAGTGCTATTTATAAAGATGTTTCTTCAATTAATAAATTTGATAGTAATTTGTTATTAAAATAAAATGGAAAAATGGACCTTCCAAAGACCAAATTCCACTTTTCATTGGAAAAACTGCTCCATTTAAAAATTTCGTTGAAATGAATTACATAAATACATTTTTAAGAAAACAACAACTTTGTTCATGATTACAAATCGTTGAATACTTGAAATAGTTTTTATTTCTCTTTAAAATGGAAGAAAAATCTACAAAATAGATTAAATACTGTTGACAAATTGGCTCATTTGTAATTATATCTGTTTTGTTCTTTTATGTTAAGCCTCATACAATTTCTTTTCCCCATCCATTAAGTCCTTCAAATTTTAATCAGTACAAAATGGGTACATAAACCCTTCAAATTTTAATCAGTAGAAAATGGGTACACAAGTCCTTCAGTAGAAAATGGGTACATAAGTCCATCAAATTGTAATCAGTAGAAAATGGGTACATAAGCAGGGACAGATATAGATAATAATGCATACATCAGCCCCAGAATGTAGTGGGGTATAAAAATGGAAAGAACCTGATAAAAATCTGGAACATGTCCTTCCAGTAAATAGTTAACTTCCAAGACATCCAGTCCCTGTCCTTCTTCGAAACCACGTGTGTCGCACAACCGAAAGCTAAGAGGTTCACCAGTTTTACCTGACCTTACCTGATATTGCCGGTACTGAAAAGAAATATTAGGAAAGTATTTAATGCCAAACAGATGGTAATGTAAGAAATTTGTTTAAAAGCTTTACTCCGTTATCACAAATAAGTGCTGGAAAATCACAATTGTACCAGGGAAGTATATCTGGAAACTGTGTTATTTATTAATGCATGAAATGCCTATCCAGTCTATTTATAAACTTTAATTTACATTCTTTTACTTTGACAATTTAATTAAAAAATAATATTAATTATGATGATAAGAAGAACATATTCAACATTAAAGATCATTGACAAAAGAAACCAAATATCCCTACCACATTCGTGAGGCTGTGATCAGAGCTTCCGCTACATCCCTGATGACTGATACGTCCCTTGAAGATAGAGTTGATTGTGTTGAAGAAGCTTGACTTCCCTGCTCCCACAGGGCCCAGCAAGAGGACCCTAACCTGCGACAGGCTAAGGGAGGGGACAGGTTTGTAATTGTCAATTTGTTCCTTCAGTTCTTCAAACAGCTTAAAGAAAATGTGTTGACATTTAAAAAATGAGGATTGTCATTGACATCATTATCGCTTACAGCCATAACAACACAAAAAAACATATGCAGTAACAGACAAATGAGGTGCTGGTGATTGTCTGGTTTTTCTATTCTGGTTTTTGTCTGTTGCTGTTGTTGTTGCTGGTATGTATGTATGTATGTATGTATGTATGTATGAATGTATGTACTTTTTTCTTTGCTGGCTGTTATTGTTGCTGGTATGTATGTATGTATGTATGTATGTATGTATGTATGTATGTATGTATGTATGCATGCATGCATGCATCCATGTATGTATGTATGTATGTATGTATGTATGTATGTATGTATGTATGCATGCATGCGTTCGAAGTTTTCTATGCTAAAGACACTTAGGAGAACACCGTATTTTGACGGAAAATTTGAATTGTCTCTAGTTTCTTTAGTTTCAAAGCATTTCGGCCTTATATTCTAAAACCATCAATCATATATTTTTACACAACTGATATTAATTTTGTTACTTTAAAATGCTAAAAGTGAATCAGATTGTTATGAGAAATTTTTTAATAGATTTATTACATGATTGCTGTTAAGTATAAAGGATTTATAATTATTATACAATTCTTTATAAAACCAATGCTATCTTCCAGCACACGGCACAAGTATACCAGTACTAAAGTTATGTTTTCATTGAGATCACGCTACTATGTCAGAATGTGTTAGTCAATCTAATACATTTAGATGTTAATAAACGCATGAATTTAATAATGTAATTAATTTCACAATAATATGGTGTATTACAACGTCGTCTGTTGGCATTTAGACACAAAAGGCTGTTCTATATTATCAGAAGTTGATAATTTTGTGACAAACACTGTGTGATGTAAAGTCACTATGCAATATTGAAAAGCATGTTCTGTCTCACATTTATTATTTAAATAAAGGCATTTGTAAGTCTTGAACTCTGGTCTATTCGACATATAACACATGAGGTGTTATAATATAATCACTTTTAACTGATTAAATGTATGACTGTCATTTCCATAACGTACTCAGCAATTAAAATGTAGATTTTAATTTTACGTGACATAATTAGAGATAAAACAAATACCAGCAGTTTAAAAGAAAATAACAACCTATTTACATCTTCTACAACTATAATGACTGCATTGAAGATTCAAAACCGTTGCTGTATGTTATCCAGTCATCTTCTATCTATGTTATCTAGTCATCTTTTTAAATCATCAAACCACATATGATTACTATTGTTTACCATCTAATTATCCTCATAAAACAGAACGCCAAATATAATATAATTCAATTGGTGTAGATGGACTTAAGATTACAAAACGTGGAGTCCAAAATTACCTTTGAAAACGCATTGTTTGATACAACTACCCATTTTTCCACAGAGGATGCATCAAGGTCCCGTAACATTGTCATGGACTCATTCTCACATTAAACAGCATACCACTTATGATCGCTTCCCCATCCTGCTGTATATACTTAGGCACATGAATAACCTAACATCAAATGAAGCATGGAGGAACCTGACTTGTCACAATATATCAGCAAAAATCTTGAGATACTTATATTATTAATATTATTATTAGTCTTATTTAAAAGAAAACGAAACATTAACTTTCACTGCACACATCATATTCATGGTTTTCACTATTTCATTTACTTGTTTACTAAAAATATGAAATAAGTACACCACCAAGTAACTTAAATATCTCTCTCTCTCTCTCTCTCTCTCTCTCTCTCTCTCTCTCTCGATCGATCGATCGATCGATCGAATCTTTTTCTTCTGTATAACAAACCACATTGTTCAATGCTGGAGACTTTCTCCATGGTTCGTCCAAATATGAATCTTTTTCGTCCAAATATGAATCTTTTCCATCTGTAATTACAAAAGTCGATGTTGGCACGTAAAACTCAAAATATGCTGTCTCATATGATTTATTTCTACTCCTGTCCCTCTTTTCAATACGTTTTTGGGGAAGGTATTAACTTAAAAATTGGACCTTTCAAACTTGAATCAATATAGGTCCTCCTTGCCATTAGATAATCTATGATAATCGCAAGCAGTTGTTTGTGTGAAAAGATAGGACATTAAAACGGTCAACCAAAAGAAGAAAACGAAGAAAATATATTGAGACATAGCAATGCTTTTGTTGTAGGTATCAGCATTTTCAATGTCGTGTGTGGTTTCAAATGTTTAAGTTGTTATACACGCATGAGAACAAAAACTCTAACCCTTGGAATTCAATGAAACTTGCTAGTTTTAGTGTGTAATATGTGACCGTATTAATGAGAATATATTTCCACCCATACACCCATCACCCAATCACAATAAGTAAAATGGCGTGAATAGTATGTCATATTCTGATATAATTTCTACATAACTATATTATATAAATATACCCACATTATTTGTCTTTCTGTGTCATGGTGGCCAAATAAGAGGTTGCTATTTCAAAACTCGCAGCGGCATCCCATTTGTTTCTTTTTGTTTTTGTATTTTTATGTTCAAACTTTCTTTTAAACTCAATCATCCCATTCTTTTTCTCGATTTTTTACAAATTAAAACAATTGTTTTAATGTTGAAACATTCTGTTTTATTATTTATTTCATTACCCCACCATTAACAAACGATGGCACATAGATTGGGTTTTGATAGCGAACAAAATTTATCAATTGTGATGTAAAGTTTTATTTCGTTTGCGAATTAGCCAATTTCTGTAACATAAACAGCAGTTAAACTTCTTAATAATGACAAGGAAAGAATAAAACAATTTACGTACGTTTTTAAATCTGCTGCAAATAGGTTAAGTTCATTTCTTTATTTTTTATCGCATTGACCTCTCGCCAAGTAATGTCAATTCGCCCTTCGTATTGAAGAGAGGACGCATATACAATCATGATTTTAAAAACGTCGCATTGAATAAGCCTGTTTGCCCTCATTTTGAGTATTAAGTCGCATTATCGCTATCCTAAAATCACAACTATATCAAAAATAATTCTTAACAATGTCAACTGTGAGAAAATTATGTATGGTTCACCTCTAATGTTGTATGCAAAGAAATTTTTTAAAACAATAAACATGAAATTAAGTTGTTTGTTTTAAAAAAGAGCTCACATGTTTTTAAACGTATTATGATTCCCGCCCAAGGCTAGTTTTATAATTATAATTATATGCATACATATGTCTTTACAATTTAGCATGAATATACAGCTAACTTTTCATAACCAACACCGCCACTGGTTATGTCCTAACGCCAGGAGGCCAATGCCTGGACAATACATAGAAAATTAGATGGCTTACTATTTTTTTTAAAAATAGTTTTTAATATTGTACAGAAGGATGGGATTTTCTGTATCGTTATTTCAATATTCATTATTTCTTTCAGAACGTTTTTTTACTTGTCCATGTAATTGGCGTTCTATATAGTTAACAATTTATTTATAATGACTAATGTCAGAACTCGATACAAAAAATTTTCAACATAAGTTTGTGCCATTGCATGTTATCACGCGAAATAAAGATAAATAAGTCAGTTTTGCCATTTTCTTCATCCTTTAATTGCATAGAACAAGCAACCCCTGATTCTAAAGTACTGATTATGGATGAGGGATGAATATCATATGTTTGTTACCTGTTCCTTATTTGTTGTTAGGCATTTGTTTCTTAAAGGATCCTATTGTCTATTTGTCTTTGGTACGTCAAGTGATAACAAATTTAAGGTTTTCTTAATAACCGAGCTAATTTTCTCAGGCGCACCACATCAAGAAAATGCTATTAGCAATTTAAATATTTTAAAAATGAACGTTATAACACATCCTTTGAAATGAATAGTAATTCTGTATTTGATCCGGGGAATGTTCTAAATAAGAAAATGCTGCAACCAATATATATGGAGAAAAAAAAGGATATGTCAGTGTGTCTGATAATCCATGGAATAATTAGTTAATGAAACAGAATATCAGAAAAATATTCATCCTTTGTACCAAACAATATGGGTCTATGGATCATTTTGTACTCCCTAAGACACAACTTTGGGTTATAAATCAGAGTCCATGTGTACATTAATCCAATACCCTTAAAGACATTGTCATTTTTTGTTAAGACCAATTCATTAATATAGCAAGCATTTGCACCAGCTTTTCTTATTACCCATATGGTTAGGTTCCTGGGTCATAAATTTGCCTACATGTACTCTCATTTGATAGCAATCAACAAAACAATTTTAGGCTGAATTCACAACAAACACCTTATTTCTATATTTGAAGTTTACATTATCACTTCTAAAATTAATTATTACCTGGCAAGAATCAATTGTAAACATTTGAAAGAATATTATTTTTTGAAAATATCCTAAATCTCATTTGGTGGTAAATATTTCAGTGAATCATTTTTATTGCATTCGATGAAAATTTAGGAAATACTGAACATTAATTTCACTTAACATATCCCCTTTTCCTTGTAGCAAATACATACTAATTAATTCAAAATCCAATGAAGTGATATAGAATACCTGTAACTTTATAAACCTGGAGATCGAAGACGTTCAGGTTGCTATTCATGAACTGATCATTGGTCAATCCAAGATTGCTAAACGAGTTGCCAAACTTGCAATAACCATTCAGTATAAAAGCGTTTGTTGAACTGTTCTTTTGAATGCTGCTAGTGAATGTATGTAAATCATATCCATTGCCAAAGGTTGGGCCACATCCTCCAACATCACAAATAGCATGTGTCGCGTTTGTAACAGGAAGTTTTCGACATTGCCTATTTCCATTGTATGTCAACTGGAACAAAAAGGCTTTATCATCGACGGCATAATTATCAGATGATCTCCAGGATATGCTTGTGTAACCTCCAAACACGGACATGCTGGTATTATATAGGACAGTGACTGTTGGACCTTGATTATCGCAAAACAGGTGGAATTCGGTGGCGGAGCAGCCATTCATTTGAATACTATACAGCAACGTAAAGGTTTTTGTACCTCCACCTATCCATATCTCTAATTGCTGCCTATCTTGTCTATCGAGTTTTGAATCCATGATCTATAAGGCAAGCATACAACTTTAGGAATTATTATTCAAAATGATTTTATTGAATGGCAGTCCTTATTTCTTTTTCTCCTGCGAAGTTTAAAAGAGAAGGTCTTCCGTTTCATGAGAAAATGTATGAACCAAATACTCGGGGGTGTTTCAGTTCTGAACAGTTTGGGTATTTTACTTTAGAATAAAATGTCATTCCATTGATTAGACCAAACATCAAAAGAATAACTTCGTTATCTTCAAGCAAAAACGGAGAAACAAAGAACATGACGGCACACACCAAAAGTAAAAAAGAAGAAATATACAAAATATAACGAGAAGAGCGAACATTTTTCGTAGTAGATCACCGTAGTGGTAGATCACTGTATTTTCATAGTTGATTAGGATAGATTGTAGTGGATTAAGGAGGATTATATTAGATTTTAGTAAATTGTGACGCTCGATCACCGTTCAATTTATTGTTTCTTTTTGAACAATTTCTCCTGAAAATACAAAATATTCTTTTATGTGTCAGTCGGATTATTATAACTTACACGATATAATATGTGGATGTTAAATAGGAACAATTGGAAGATGGTTTTCAAATTCGTGTCTTTTACCTGAAAAAGAACAAGAAGAATGTACACAATGCAAATGTAAATAAAATCACTAACTTACATTACGATTAAATAAAGAATCCAACCCTTGGTTTATGCTCTGTGGCTAATAATATTTTATTTATTACCTAAAGATACTGTTGCTAATTGCTTCTAATCTATATAAATAATGACAATAACGACACACCAAGTATCTCCTTTTCAAGGCTGTTATAACTTGAGAATCGCCGTATTCTCTGATTACTTTATAAACTATAATTTTGAAAAACGAAAATAACTTTATTTACGAGTACAAATTAGTGAAAAGTGAATTTAACGGTGCAAATCAATTTAATGCTTATTAAAAACAAGAATAACGAGGTGAATAGCAAGATATTTGATATAAAATGTTTATTTACTTATACATGCTAAATTATTGTGGAAGTCATTTGTTAAATTAAACTATTGAAATGTTGCATTTGTTAATAAATTTCAACTGTAAGTGTGGTTTCAATAAGCCAAACAAATTTACCTTGCTTCACAGTAACAATTCTGACTTCATTTTAACTTAAACTTGAATTTTGATTTTTCCATAAAAATATATAAAAAGGATTGTATAAATAAGATAGTTACATTTACAAATTAACAGACACACACACACACACTAAATACAATATTTATATTTACAAATTAACAGACACACACACACACACAGACACACACAAACACATTGTCTGAATAGTATCTATTTTATTCATGAAATCTGATGGAAGTATACTTTACCAGGAATGTTGTTTTCACCATGGAATCAAGAGTGAAGCTTGTACAGATTAAAACTTGTAAATTAAAATGATGTGCAGCTGAGAATGTTGTTTTATCACTTTAGATTACATTACAAATAGTTGTCAAGCATACGTCACTCGCTGCTTTCCCCAACGAAATTTTAAGTCGGTTTGATAAAAACGTAAACACAATCAAAATAACGTTTAGTGGATTTCTCGTCATGTTTAACATGTACAGTATATTACTATGTACAGTATATTATTAGATGCTTGTTTTCTCCATTAATGTTACATTGAAAGAATCGTGCAGTCTTTTTCCACACGGCATCATATTGCACGACAATAGTATAGTAGGAACTACTTTGTAAACAATTAATGTACGCTCATGTAGCAGATGATTAGTTTTTGGTGTATTAGATTTGTTTCTGGATGAACTAAACAAGCTGTTTCGTCCATCTAAAGTAGAGATGATAAAGTTAACGATGTGGACAAGTTCAATGAGCCAGAAATGGAACTTTCAAACAATCAAATGAATGAACGTGTCGCAATGTCCATAACGAAAGTGAGTCATAGTAGTTAAATGAACCATTCTGATCATTTAAACAGTTAATTAGAAGAAATATTCGTAACTTTCCGCAAATATAAATCATAAAATGGTTCAGACTCTGACTAATGCATTATAGTGTCTGTACAATAGATAGAAAAAAGTGAGGCCAAGGGCTATCGCATATATATCAGATAAGTATCATTTTGCCAGCAAGTCAAAACAATAAGTTTGTGACAAAAATGTTCCTAAAGGTTTTGGAAAGAAGCTAAGATCATCAGAGACTCTAAGCCAAAGCCATGAAACAATCAATATTTCCTCTGACTGACGTAAAAGATGCGTTGCTATTTTCTCCACCTAACTGTTTTAATACAATTTTAGGCTAGCGATAGAAGCCATATATATCCACTCCTTTTTGCATCCTGAAGTTGTACTTTCTTAGTTCTACGGATCAGAATTACATGACCCATATCAAGGGTTGCGAACCTTGATGCACACCGCAAAATGTACTTTTATTTCGACTACATTTCCAACTGTAATCAGTCTCCATAACGCACTCAAAACGAAATGAATGTGATCTACTAGTGTTTTCTTGATAATTTCGATTAAAAGAATTCATATATTCCCGACATTATGATTCCAGACAATCAATGACAGAGCATAAACACATATGCGGTTGATTAAACTGTTCAAATCACAAGTACGTCGTCTGGAATTGACGTAATAAATTCAGTCCATCACAAACAGAAAGAAGAATATGAGCTGGATAGACGGAAAATTAAAATCCATCCATTCCAGACCAACTGGAAAGGTTTGTATCAATGCGCATTCATTCCCAATATTACTCTAAATTTTAAATTTCAACTTGAATTAGACCAAAACAAAAATTATTTTTGAAACCAATGTGGAGCGCGATTGTCACTTTCAAAGGTTGCCGGACGGTGCTGTGTGCGCTTTAACAATGCTGCAGTGTATTGATGAATCTATGGTTGTGTAATTTTTTGGGAATACTGCATATATTCAATTACTATGTTTCCTGTAATGCGTTCTTTTTCTTTTCAAGCCCTAAGCAGAAAAAAAAATGAATATATAATAAAATGTTTACTGCATTTGTATGGGAAACTATTAACTCGTGTTTTGGGATTCTGCACTATCATGGTCGTGACTTATTGATCAGCAGTATGTACATCCACTGATAGAAAAGAAGCAGCAAAGAGTGTGAATCGGACATCTCTAATTGAGTTAGATTTTAAGCAAATAATTTTAGATCTCCTTTTGCCAAATGGAGCTTTAACGATTTTAGAGCTATTTCAAACAAAGACTGCTACGGAGACAGAGTCTCCAGAGAGAGTAAATAGACATCTACGGAGACAAACTGTTTCGGTGTTATGGTCATGCAAATTTATCGTTACAAATCCATATGGGATTGACTGAGCGTTACTAAAGACATTTCTAAAAAGATTATAATCCATATCACCACTGCACCAGGTCTGGTAAATATTTCGTAGCGTATGTGTGTCAACTCCATTAAATACAGCAAGAATATTACAATTATCCCTGATCACTTTTGGTATTTGTGTATATCTCTGAGTGACATATATCACATTAGTGTGTTTATGCCTACCTCTAGAAAATATCCTGGCAGGGTTTGCTTGTCTATCTAACATCAAATTATCATATACGACTAAATTGTCAATACTTCTATCAAGAGAATTAACACTCGGTGCGTCTTCGATATCGGTTATAAATTCAATAATATCCTCATCGATTTCCGATTTTGCTTTCTCGTTAAAATCTTATAACACCTCGTAACATTGCTGATCGTCTACACTCGGGGCTACCAAATATAGTTTATCCCATTTCATCCATCTTGTTATCAAATTAAGTAACAACTGTGTCTTGCCACTTCCAGATGGTTCAATTATAATTATGCGAATAGAATTTGGTAGAGTTTCATGATGGTTAACGGGTTCTCGTGTTTTTGTTGCCAAAAAATCAATTACATTGATGTTATTATAAATAAATTATGGATCTATATTGTGTGAAAAGTACGAAGCGTGCCAGCACAAACAACGTGACAACAATTACAACAAGCAATAACAGATCAGCACTTGCTGGTAAGTGTGTACAATGTGGTACAAAAAAATTTAGAATTGTTTCTAAGGAGTTAAAAAAAAGCAAGGAGGTGATATTGCAGCCAAACTAGCAAAACTTCCGGGCACTCCATGGGCAAAATACCCAGGAGAAAAACACCTTCCAGGGTATAGTTATTTTGGACCTGGAACCAGACTCGATATCCGACTCGATGATCAAGACCAATCCTGAGCCGGTGAATATCCTATAAACGCTATTGATAAGGCATGTCATGCTCATGATGTTGCTTATAAAAGCAGCAATCCGGAACATAGACATATCGCAGATGTGAAATTAATTCATACGTTAAATTCTATCACTGATAAATCCTTCAAAGACAAATTAGCTTCGTGGTTGATAAAATCGGCGATGAAAAGTACATTAATGCTGGGTGATGGTAGTTAATAACAACATGGAATCTATTTATTATTCCCCAAGAGGATACTGGAGAGGTAAATTTTAAATCAGCAATCGATTAACTCGCTAACGCCGCAAAAGTGAAAAATACCACCGCGGCGGATTGGTAATCCAAACAGGCGAAATGGCAGATTTATTTACCACCGCTTAAACAAATTAACTTCTCACATTTTGATGTCAGCGTCCCTAATGAAGTTCATCAAGCTGATATATTATTTCTGCCGCAGGATACTGTTAATAAAAAAAAAAAAAACAAGTATGCGCTAACCACAATTGATGTTGCAAGTAGACACAAACAAGCTGAACCATTAAAGACAAAGTCATCAACTGAAGTAGCTTCTGCGTTTGAAAGGATTTATCGACGAGGTCTTGAACCACAAGGTGGTCCACAGTGGCCAAATCTATTGCAAGTTGATCCTGGCAAGAAATTTCAGAGTGCAGTTTTATCAAGAATGAATCATCATAATGTCACCTTCAGACGAGGACATACTGCACTACATCGCGATCAGGCAATTGTTGAACTATTTAATCGGACACTTGCTGAGCGGTTATTTGGATATCAATACGCCAAGGAATTTATTCAGGATAAACGATCTCGTGAATGGGTCAAGAGATTACCGGGTGTAATAACCGCGATAAATAATAAAATTACTCGAACAATTAATATGAAACCCATTAACGCCATCAAAAAAAAGTCAATTCGTGAACAAAACCACAAAATGATTTTTCAAAACTACGAATACTCGGCAATGTCACTGTGAGATATTTATATGAACCGGGAGAGCTTGAAGGCGGTACAAAAAGAGCTACTGATCCTATTTGGAGTCTCACTACACATACAATATCTATTATATCAAGATCCACGGGTATACCAGCAATCTATATATTAGATTCAACTGCTCCTCAGCGCGGATTTACACGAAAACAATTACAAGTGATACCCGAGGATACTCAATTACCACCGCGTGGTCTTAACTAGCACCTCTGCGTCTGTTACACTCTAGACAAGTAAACATCACATTATCTCTGGTATGATCAACACTGCTCTCTTTTCTGTCTTCGGTAGATTGGAGAGGATCTTTATCCAACCAACACCAACGCATTATACAATTACAACTCGCGCAGTGATTCTTCTGCTGTTTCAGCGTAATTATAAATTCTGCATCAATATTAAATTCTCGGTGTTTTTTTTATCCTGTTGTTTATAACCAGCGAGTTTTTTTTTTCTGATTATCGCTGACAATATCAATGACTGGTGTCATTAGCATCTAAAACAACTCTTCGAAGTTGATTTATTCTTCGTACTCTGGATACTGCTAAGTAAACTAGATTTGACCACTCCATGCGGTCATCTACGATCCAAAGAATTGTATCGGATATAGTCACTCCCTACGAAGAATGTATCGTCGCTGCATATCCTAGCTTCCATGGGGATTTATCAGCACGCAATGCATCTTTGACAACACCGATATCAACCAACACAATATCATTTAACACTATAATCTGTTTCTCAGTCTGTCCTGGAATATCAACTTCGATATTCTGTCTTCGTGAATCCGTAGGCCTATTACACAATGGCACTGGAAGTGTTGCGAATTTTTCTTTATGCGTGCTAAAAAACTTCATGTCAAGTGTATCTCTGACTATCTTTCCACTTACCACTATCAAATCGTTTGGTCTCCACGCTTCCCAAAAATCATTTAATGGGGTTTCTGAAATTATTTCACGCGCTATTTCACATTGAATTTTATTCGGTTGTAATCTGATTAATTTCTTAAATTCATATAATTGTTTATCAAGTGATCTATGATCGGTATTAATTTCTTCATACTAATCTACAAAATTATTCAGCCGATGATGTGGAGATAAACCGAAAAATGGTGGTGGTTGGTTATCATCGCCACACATTATCACAGTTGTATTAGCTAGCAATAGCCAATTAAGAAACATTTTTAATATATCTAACGACACTGTGCATATCTCATCCCAAATAACAATTTCAGGAATATATTTCTCGCCCATTCGATCAGGAGTCCATGCGTCACCTTTCCATCTAAAGAAACTGTGATAAGTCCAAGCATTAACTCCTCGCTGTTTCATCTCTCTTGCAAGTCTGTGTGTTTGTGTTAGCACATTTAAATTTGATTTCCCTCGAAATAATTCGATCACAGGAGTCGTCTTCCCTGACCCACCACAACCTTTTAAATACTGGTTTTTTATCTACATATTGGATCGGAACACGAAGGTGCACTAGATAGTTCTGATATCTGATTATTTTTTAAAGTAATTGTTTTCAATTGTAACATCTGCTGATTTAGAATAATCACGCAATATTTCCTCTTTAATTCTCCATGATCCCCAACTCTCGTCGGAGTTTGTAAATTTAGTCACTGCTTCGCTGTGTTTTACATCTATGTAAAATGAATCAGTGGCGACTCTAACCGCGGCGTCAGGAAAGCTATTTATCATCGAAAGTAAATGATAGAAGTATAAGCCAGCATAGACGCACTTAAGTATGTGTATTGGGGATTATCATAATAGTTGTAAGTAACAACTGTACCGAATTTTGTTCCATCGGACAGGAAAGCGTCTTTATGATCGACATATATACCTCTAGATGTTGCATCTGCGATTATAAAATCGTATTCAGCATCATCTATAATTAATCGCGAAGAATATCGCGTGTGGTCATATTTTCCACCTTGTGTGAATTTATCAATTATTCTTCTACCGAGATCTTTTGCGTGTTTATTTCTAACTTCAAAGATCTCATTGGACCATTTAACGAAATATTCTTCGTCGAGATCAGGAAAGTTTTCTTTGTTATCGCTGATTATACTATCTAGACCATCGGGCTGTGGTAACCAAACCTCAATTTGTTTCCGATATGATATAATTGCTTCACTGACAATCAGCGATATCAGTATTTAGCAATGAATCATATATCGTAATAACACTATTGGCACCCAGTGTTTTTCAGATATATGTCTACAAACCAAACATAACAACACGGATGAAGTCCTTTAGCGAATTCAAATGATACAACATGATACAAATCTTGTTACATCAAAATCGGGTAGCGGCCCATTAATCGCAACACGGGTCATTTCGTGTGTGGGATGCCCAAATCGTTTAAAATACTCAGAGCATTCTCCATACCCGAGAAAACTCCCTGGATAACACGCAACCATATCAACCGAAATAACACTTTCGTGGTCATATTTGGTATTCCATAATCCACCGTGGCCATAAGTAACACAACTTGATTGCACATCTGATAGAAATTCAGCGCATGCTGGTTTCGATAGATTTCTCTTTCTCACCAAATGTGCAGCAACTGACGAGATTGTAAAACAGTTTGTTAGTAATTGTTCGTCGTTATCCGTTGAAAAATCACGAGCTAGTTTTCTCATCTCGTTGTGGAAGGATTCAGTACGGTATATTTCACCAATAGGTCTTACAAATTGATCGAATTTACTCTCTTCGTTTTCTAACCTCTGAAATAACCACACTGACACAGGATCGTTTTTACTTCACTCGTAAATAAAATCAAATAATTTCTCCTCCGGGAGACTTCCTCCTAAGGACTCCACTGGTAGATATTTTATGGTTCTATCCCGTGGAAATATTGTTAACGCGGTGGTCCACGCGTGTGCATTATGGTCAATCATTTTGATTGGAGCTTCCTTTGATTTATATTTCGATTCGTGTAATACCTCTCCTGTTATCGTCGTTACGGTTATTGAGAATCTTAATGATGTTTCGAACTCAGCTACATTTCGAATAGTTTCACCGCTCTCTCTTGTTTCTACTTCCCATTCATTTTTTTTTGCGTCTTAGATCCGTCAATTGGTTTCCACGCATTGCATTTGTAAAATGCTCTATTATTCGTCGGGCTACACAATCTATCCTCTCTGACAATTTCAGGGTTTTTAATTTATCAATACTCTGCTTGACATTTAACGGATAGATCCCATAAACAACCGCGGTTAGAGGATAGGATCTCTCGTAGTACGGTTTGTCAATCCCAGTCAGCGTTCCTGGTTTGGAATCCTGACTCATAGTGACAGTTCTTTTATCTTTCAGGATGGGTTCAAATTTGTCGCATATAATCCAATTTCCCGTTTGTAAACGGATAATGAATTTCACTCGATAAAAATATTTTTCTGGTCAAGATGCGAGATTATCACTACTGCTATTTTGTCGTTCATGTACCATAAAAGCCACCATCAATTCGAAATGTTGACCAACAGTGAGATGCACCATCGCGTTTGAATTCATTAAATCCATCATTGACTTTACTGATTATACTTCTATCACTTATTAGACCCTTATCAGGCACATCAATGGATACTCTATCGAGATTGAATTTAGCATTTTCCAGGGTTTTATTTTCGATAATCTCTCGAACTCCTCCATATTATAATTAAAACAAGTATTTAAAAAAAGAATTTATACATAATGAATAACTGTAAGTGGCTTATGATATGATCATTAACCGTTTGTAACAAATCATGCAGAAATCAATTCTGCGGATATCATTCACATAGTGTATGGAGCTTAGGTCCACTTCCCTGCATACGATGTGGGGTGGGTGTTCGAGGAAAATCTCAGCTGTGTCTGAATTGTGGTGGTAAGCGATACAGGGAACTAAAGTGTTATTATGATAAGAGAGTTGAAAACCCTGACTCTGTCCCTGACAAAATCATAAGAACTCCTCAAGACTACATTGATAGATTCCCAAGTAATAATTAAACTAAAAAATTAATTAGACGAATAAATACTATGTATATAAATGAATCAAGAATTTCAACCACATCCCGGGATCACCAATTATGAAGCATCTGGTGATGGTGTTGTCAGACACCACAGACTGAAGAAACCATTAGTTGTTGCCAACAATCGAGGATATCTTATATTTATTGGAGGAGGGAAAAATCATTATTGTCGCAGATTCGTCCATGAAGTGTTTATTGGAGAAATCCAGGGTGGTCTTGTGATTGACCACATAAATGGTATAAAAACTGATAATTTGTTATCGAATTTACAAGCTATTACTCAGAGTAAAACTGTATTTTAAAAAAACTGGCACTTCTAAAACAGTTTCAAAAAGACCTGTCAAGTCACTCAGTATAGAAACTAACAAAAAAAAATATTTCAATCAATGAATGTGCCTGGAAAATATTTTGATATTTGCCAGCCTTCGGTTCGACGCGTTGCAGAACGAATACAAAATCGGCATTTTCCTGGCGTTTTAAAAACAGAATTCGGTTTGAATATTACAATGAAACATCTTCACACCAAGTTGAATAACTAATGTATGGTTGTGTATAGTTTCTGAAACAGATATGACTGCTTTGTTGTTGGTACAGAAAAACTTCGTATTTGTGTATATCTCTCATGGGAATAATCGCGTATTCGTTTTGTCAGAAAACGAATGAAATAAATAGGTATTTACAACAACAGTATTCCTTTCTTGATACTTTTTCAGGTATCGAGACTTGTTTAGATGCTGTCAATAATCACAATTAGGTTATGAGAGAATAAGACTCAAACACACCACAATATTGATTTCCGTGTATTAGTTAGCTTATATACAAAGCTGCCTGTTATAATATTGGGGCCCCAAACCCTAAATCAGAATTCAACTCAAAACCACTTTACGTCACACCGTCACGCAGTGTGTAATGTATTTTACATTCCACTCCAACGAATTTTGTACGGAGAGTGGTTTAGTTGAATGTAGATTATAGCCCCGGTGTGTACATGTCCTTTGTAAATACTTGTATATACATATATATATATATATATATATATATATATATATATATATATATATATATATATATATATATTTATTTATTTATTTATTTATATATATTATAATCCTTTGTTGTCTTTTGTAAATATTGTTTTATCATCAAGCCACGCCTTATTGGAATTTTCTAAACTGTTGTTGTGTCAGGTTAGGTAATCTGATATGCTGTCGTCATTCATTGGAATTCGCTAAACTGTTGCTATGACAGGTCAGGTATTCTGATATATCATCATGTATGTGCCTTACGTGTACCTTAAACCTGCTAGAACACTCGACTAGAGGTTAAATGTTGTATTGTCCTATATAATCACTTGCAGGTGCCGTCTCTATATACGAAAACGGGTCAAAATTGACCCAATTTTGTGTATATATATATATATATATATATATATATATATATATATATATATATATATATATATATATATATATATATATTGAATATCGAAAATATAAAGGACATAATAAATAAGATTTCAAAGTTAATCAAAAACTACAATTATCAGATAAATTAGATTGTAATCTTTGAATTTTAAGATCTCGATGATAGCGCTCAGAATAATAAATATGTCCTTCCAAGCCAATATGCGTTAATAAAATGAATTCAGCATGCCGTAAATAAATCACTTGCATATTGTAATGATTTAAACAAATTAATTCCGTTATTTACAGCAGTTGAAAAGGTCAGAGCTGAACTAGGCCAACAATGCCAGGTAAGACACACAATAAATTCAAGGATTAAGATGATCAAAGATATCATTAGTCAAAAGAATACATTTGAAACACTGTGAATGATGAACATCACTTTCCTCTCTCGACTGTTCCAACGTCGTAACATAACACATCCAAACACAAAGCTAACACTACTCTGTTGTACTACATGTACACCGCCTACATATTTTAAAACAGGTATGGGATTACACGCTACGTGTTTTGAAGTCCTTTTGAAAATTTGTATGGGTTTGAAATTCTATATCCAGTGACAAAATCACCGAGACAAAGTCTCCATTGATAAAATCAATAGTAACGCGAACAGGTATGATCACATTTTTTTGTGTGCACCGGTGATCACATCAATGAACAGTGAAGTAATTTGAAAACACTGTTGGGGGGTTAACTGTTTACATTGCTAGCATTTAGAAAATCTTTAATTTGAAAATCTACAATTGAAAATTACTAACAATTTTACAATAATGATCGGAGATTCTTTAACATCCAGACTCGCACGCGAGCGACTACAAGCAATACAAAAATGTATTCCTGTAAAAGACTCTGTCAGACAGAAATTACAAGCGCGTCAGAAATTTCAAACTGGTTTGCAACAGGCACTGAACAATTATTTAAACCAGTAACCACAGCTACTGAGAAAGTTGTTACTGCTACTGAGAAAGGTGTTACTACTACTGAAAAAGCAATATTACCAGTACCTGAAAAAAAAGCAAGAGAAACTGAACAAACACAGAAATATTTAAAAACACTTTCTGGTGATATAATAGCTGCTACACAACCTGAACAAGTACAGGATGGTGATACTGAACAACAACAAGAAGGTGATATTATTGAACAAGAACAAGAAGGTGATACTACTGAACGAGTTCCCTTTAACGATAAATTTCTTCCGGGTAAATTTGATGAAATAAAAAACATGACATTTGATAAAATACCAAGATGGCTAGATTTTAAGTCACGAGTTTTCCTCGCAGAAGAAAATACATCAACCCTGATTATAATATCCCAGATAGAAAATCGTGGTATAGTGGATTATGTCGTGTGATGACCAATATACCTAGGATACCATCTAAAAATCAAATGTTTAATGATCTTACAAAGGAAATAAAAAAAACTTGAATCATCTACAGAGGGGCAATCAGATCCTGGATTTCTCAGATTACCAGAGCGATCAAAACTTCTGGATATAGGAAAATCCACTTTGCAGTGTGCAACTGGTACAATCGGTAAGGAATATCATGGTAGTGGTCTTGTTCGTTGTCCTAAAAATATTCTCGGAGACATATCACGATTAGAAATTCTCTTGGGAAGGGAAACGAATTGGAAATAACTCACCGGAAATAATTAATGAAGCAGCTGATATCTGCAGACGACTATTTGAGGGTGGTATCATGGATATTGGTGTATATTAAAAGTTTATTGATGAGTTAGTTGATGGTTAAAATAGTGATTGAATCATTGATGACAATTTTATCATGTGATTAGATAAATTGCATTTAAATACGTTGATCATGCATTACAACCATAATGCACCAACCATGATATACGTAGTAAATTCACGATTGCCTGTTTATAACGTGTACTATGGAAATGGTCTCGGTAATGTCATTGAAGGTTTTTTTTACAAGGATGGCTTCAATAGCACCAATCACAAAACCGTTATCGATGAAAGCTATTGATGTTATTCGTGATTAGGGTATTAGCGCTGCTGGTGACGTTGCCGGTAAAGCATTTTCCGCTGCCAAAGAAAAAGTATAAGCGTTAATTCGAAGACGAAAGAAACCAAAATCAATAGGAAACCTACCATCTACGAGATTATGCCTGCGAGTACTAGTAAAATAATAAACAACGCAGTGGATCAAAAAATATCATCGTTGAGCAGTGATCATACACCATATCCAGATGACCCAAATCTCCGAATTGGCTTCGTCAATAATGGTATCATGACATTATTTGAGAGCGCTAGATATATGATTGATAACAGAGATATTGAATCTATAGAACATGATGTTGATGTTGCCACAACAATAGTGGGTTTAGCAAGATATTCTGATGATTATGCAAGATCAGCAGGCCCATTTATGATGTTCTCTAAGGATATTACTGATAACGCTGACCACATTCAGTATATTAAATTACAGACACCACAAGCTACTGCAGTTAATCCACAAGCAGATGATGTTGAACATGAAGATAGACCAGGTGCTGCCTTTGATGTTATAAAAGGTACTAATCCTAATTACAACCTAGGGTTTGCAACACGAGTATCAATGTTGCAAAGACCACGTAGATTATTTTCATGCGCGATTCCACTATCTCATATATTTGGATTTCGCAGAAATGTTAGAAAAGTTATCTATGGAGCGAAACATACAGCAGTACTCGTGCGAAAGAGTACTGATATGATGCAATCTGGCGTGGTGATGGTGCTGCTTCTGGTAAAATTAAATATAACAAAACCCTCACTGAGCATGACACTAATAACTCAATCAATCACCGCAGAGGAAAAATGACTATCATTTATGAATCATGGAGGAAAATCATGGCTATCATGGCTATAAAACGACCACGGATACTATTGAGACTAATGTTAATGGTGTATTTACGTGGCACATGGCATCAAAACAAGGTGTTGCTGCGCCGCGGCATATATTTGATGCGTTACAGGGTAGGACACGATTAAATTCTCAAGAACACAGCCATATGATATTTGATCGATTGGGTGTTAATGAAGTCTCGTTGAAGATAAACGGCCAACAAGAACCATCCGAGGATATTTTACTTAATTACGATCAAAACCAAATAGCACGCGCGTATCATCGTTTGTTGACATTTATGGGACGTAATAATAATGTAGATACTGGTCTGCAAATATCACAGTTGGATTTTAGAAAACTATATTAGATCAATCTGTTATTAAATGAAATGTCATATAGTCGTGTTAATGTCACTCTGATTCCTGGTCAGATTAAAAAGTTGCAATCGGATTCAGCTAAAAAAAAATGTGGAACTACGATATCGTTAAAATACAATCAGATGTCTGGTGGTCAGAATAAACTATCATTGACAGCTCGTCAGATTAAACATTTCAATGATGCTTTCAAGGATAAAAAGTGTGTTCAGGTCACTCTCTCTGCGTCCGCGACCAAAGACATGATAAAATCAGGTGGTATATTTCCATTTCTCGCTACGTTACCAGCCCTAATTGCAGCCGCCGCCCCCGCGGTTGCTAAAGCTGTTAGGAGCTGTTGGTACAGCGGCAGGGATGGCACTAAAGAAAGCAGCTGGGCGAGCATACAAAAAAGGGAAATGGTCTAAGACTACCAGGAACTCCGCATTCATTGTACAGTGGAAAAAAACTGAGACTAGGGACAGTTTACTAGCAATATCGCCGATGTCAAATTTTAATTTAATCGATGCCACTAAAAAACTAGTGATAAAAAACTTAGAGGTGCTTTCATGCGAGATCAATTACCACAACAACCAAACAGCGCTGAAACAGGTATCATTAATCTCGATAACAGCACCGGACCTGGAACTCAATGGGTTGCATGCGCGATTGATCCCCGTGCAATTGTTTATTTCGATTCATATGGGTTAGCGCCGCCTAAAGAATTTATGCGCTATACACATCAATTAAAAATTCCGATCTGGTGCTCCACACTACCAACACAGAAAATGACCGACCCACCAATATGCGGCATAGAAGTATTAAATGTACTCGACACTATTTCATCATCAACTAAACCACCCCATAAAACCGTACATGAATCTACTAGTAATCGATTTTTAGAGAGATCTTAGAATATAATGATTGATATTTGGGGAAAATCTCTCTCTGGTCTGAAAAAACCCACCGCGTAAATATCTGCAAACAAGGATGTAAAAAAAAATAATCGACGATGAAATATCCGAGATATTAAACCTCGCAAGTGTGGATCCAAATGAAATAGTCGTATTTTAAGATCGTCAGGGTAAACTGAAAACGAGTAATGTTTCCCTTGATGATATTTTGACAAGACGACGCGACGCAACAGAAAATACTATCGCGGTATTTTCCGATCAGGGTAAACTCAAACCGGGTGTACTCGTTTCAACTATTGTGGACTCCCAACAAAAACTAGATGACCATATAACACAATTTGAGCAATTACAAACTCCGATAAATAATTTCTTTGGGGTTCCACGCATTCACACCACATTGAAAATCCCAGACGTTAAAACCGCCATCGATAAGTTGACAACGATGCAATCAGACTATAGCGACTAAACAACTAAATTTGATCATTTTACCGAATTGCAAAAAATATAATTGATAAAATTGACGCACCGAAATTAAACTTCTTTGGAAATCCACCGGTGACCACACCGAAGCTAACAGAGATAAAAACCGCTATCATAGAATTAGCAGCACTACAATCTAGGTATAAAGATCATGTTGTGAAATTTTCAACTTTTCGTAAAAATGTCATCGAGAAATTGTTTTTTGGGGGGGGGGGTCTCATTAGATAAACTCGACATAAAATTTTCAGACATTAGAAAATCCATCGATGATATCAAAAGGACTCATGAGGCCATCAAAGACGATTTTCCTGTGATGATAACCCGATTATATAAAATCAAAATTCCTCATGAGAAAAATGTAAACTCGGTATATACGATTCAACACGGATCATTTGCGTGGACACCACAGACTAACATATTAGATATCGCCGCGACAGTCAAAGGTATTTATCCATTAACACAAGTGTCACCAACTCAATTTAATATTTCATCGACGAGTTCAACCGCGGTCAACAATATGATATCAACGATCATCGACATGGGAACAACTGAGCGATTCACAATAACAGCCACCGATGATAGACTATCTAGAATATCAATAACATGGTATGTGGAATTTGTAGCGGATTTGAGTAAACAATTTAATTGAAATCTGTTATTGTAAATAAACAACAATGACATCGATGGCAACATCGCAGCAGCATCGCTATGATCAAGAATTTCAAACTAAACTCAAAACACTCACCGAAGAATACCAAATAAAAAATATAATAATATCGGCGAAGAATTACTGCCGTTCATGTTACCGTGTACTCGGTATCAGGTGTAATTACCGGAGCTGGTATAATACTATCTTCGGTAACAATGGTTGCCCCGATAGCTGTTCCAATTTGTATATCAACGGCGACAACAATCGCGGGAATACTTTCAATAATAACAGAAAATATCATCATGTAGCCAGCGTAAACTGCAAGACTACATAATCAAATTTCATACGGTATCAAACGCGTATTCGCAATTATCCTCGATGATATCGTCCTTCCTCGATGACAGATTAATATCCGATAGTGAGGTTTCCGCGATGGTACGTGTTTACGATTCCGCGATGTCAAAATTAGAAAAACAACATGAATATAATGGCAACATCGCAAAACCTACTTCAACGCATAGTGAAAAATACCACCCCGGTGAAAACCACCATGATTTCAATAACCTCACCCACCGCTGAATTCAGTATCAATTTCCCTACTGCGATTCCCGTTAAAGAGATAGCGCTGAAAAAAATTACAAGTATACCACAGTTGGCCAAATATTAGATCAAACCCATTTGGTGGTCAGCAACCAAATAATTCCCTGATGTTTGCGAGTAAAAATAAACCAGATGGAACTCCAGACTGGAACGTTGTTTTCTTACCATCTGGGTCTTACCAAATCGAACAGATCAATAACTAATTACAGCGTAGAATAAAATCTACTACGGGAAAAGAATCAAAAATCGCTATAACTGTTCATGAACCAACACTATCATCCGCGATTGAGATAAACTCATCCGGGTATGCCGTAGACATCTATCAGAGTTCGATAAGAACTATACTGGGATGGCCTGAAATCCCACCTCGGACATCTTATCAAATACCGGAACCTAAAAAGTCTGATTATGTCACATATGTACAATCATACCACGAAATTGCTCCATCATATCGAAAGGATTTGTCTGATATAAAAAATGCAAAATTAACCGATAGATTTACATTTCTCGATAGGAATAACATGCAATGGGATTTTGTTGTTGAGAAAAAAATTGATTCATTTATTACCATTGCATTTACTATAAATAATACAATTGATTATTTTAGCGAGATTAATCAATTACATAACACACAACTAGAGAGTCTACGACAGAGTTTCGAAGAGCATCTTTTTGATATAGCGAGTTCACGCAGCGAGATCATAAAGCATATTAGGATATTAAATCAGCTTGTATCCGACATGGAATATATCAACAAACGAACAGTTCAAGTAATAATTAATGACAAGAATGGAGATAAACAAAAATTCCTAACTGCATACAATATAACAGAAGATGATTTATCTAATTTCAAGTTTCCTGGGTATAACGCAAATGAACTAAAAAAATCTGTTAATGATCTTATCTCTGAAAAATTTTCTCTGATGCTCACTGCACGGAAACAAATAACACAACCACAAACAACCATCCTCAAACATAGTAATGACACAGACGTCGGTGGGCGACATATTGCTCCTCAAAATGTCAATATATCCTCGGAGATGGCAGTAAATCTAGTATGTGATGCTATTGATGGAAGTTACCAAATAAATCTCGAAAGATCAAATCAAGCCCAGCAGGGATACATTTTATATTCATTTGCACCAACAGCTCCACCCGGATTTCTAATAATTCAAGATCCAACTAATAACTCACTGACCAGTCCAATACTTTGATTGATTTACGAGGAGAGATTTTACAAATTAGTCTGTATGTGAAATCCTAAAACTATTACCATAACACTTTTGATTTGTCTCCGTAAAGGTCTATTTACTCTCTCTGGAGACTCTGTCTCCGTAGCAGCCTTTTTTTGTGTGAAATAGCTCTAAAATCGCTAAATCTCCATTTGGCAAAACGAGACTTAAAATTATTTGCTTAAAATCTAACTCAATTAGAGATGTCCGATTCACACTCTTTGCTGCTAAAGTGATTCATCAATATTTCGTTCGCTTTGGATTGCATAAAATTGTAGTCGAGTCGTAATAGCCACACAATTTTACAAAATAATTTTTATTTTCTTAATTATGAATCACAGTCTTGTAAATACTTTATGTTAACGAACGTTGTCCAATGGAGCATAGAGATACTCTTATAAATAGAAGTTCAAGTCCAACTTTCATACAAAACACCGGTACAATCTCATATCAAAATTTTGTCCCTGAATCAACGTTTCACAAAGGTGACTTACATAAGGTGTTAAGGTTACAATGTAATTGCCTATTGATAAAGAATGCTCTTATCTAGGTACATAATGACCTTGATTTTCGCCAATCGTTCTCACTATCGTTTTTCTTTACCTTATCATAACTTAGTATATGCTTAAGAAATCCTCATGTGTTATCAAGCCCATTCCACGTCTACTTCAAGAATCAGTCACTAAGAACACGTCATTGTTATTCAAACATGTTGAAATATTAGTGGTGACTAAAATATTATATTTGCAGGAGAGCAGTTCATTATTTTCGTCAAAACATTTCGCGTGTTCATATGGATATTTAAACAGAATGGCTCTAATTCCTTGTTGTTATTGTAAAACTTTTCAGCACTTAAATTATTGCCTCCTGTTGTATAGATTGTTCAATGGCTCAAGCTATTAATGCATATAACTGGCCTTTTACCTATTTTTCTTTTCTTTCTTTCATTTGCATACGAGCGAGGAGATGTATGCTGTATGATATACATGTCTCACATTTGTCCAGTAAGATTATTATCTCTTGATCTTTGTTTTTACATGTGTTGTGATGATACGATGGCTGCCATAATCTGTGACGTTATATACGAACAATAATGTGTTATTTACGTATCCGTATTAAAACTTCATGCAGGCCATTTAAATATAGTTACGTGATCGTGGTCGTTAACCTTGCTTTCAGTTGTAGTGCACTGAGTACACTTTGCCTTGATACAATATCTTCTTCACCAATATAACATGTCTGCTGAATTAAATTGTTTCATCGTCATCTACGAACACTACATGTTTCGTATTTTCCGGTCGTAATTTTGCGGTTATACTTTTGAAATCATAATAAAGAATATACGGCATTTTAAAGTGGTCCACCTAATTTTGTTTTTACAACCAAGCCTTCTCCAGATATTATATTTTAAAGTTGTAAACATTGTAATATGCGTTTGTGTTGAAATATTTCCAGTGTATTGAAAGTAGTTAATCGTATTTTTACAAAACTATGTCCACTATCATGTCTGGTTATCTGTGATGACATAAATGTTAAAAAAATGTTTTTAATACAAACGTTTGTAAAATTCCGTTTGTATAGTCGTCAGGACAACATTACTTAAATATTATTAAAGATATTTTAGCATGTTCTTTTCTTGTTTGTTCAGGCATTCTAACAACAATATTCTAGTTTTTTCCAACCGCGGCACTATCGCTGTGCTCTGCACATGCGTTGTTGACACTGCTGCGCGTAAAGTGTTCGCCATTGTCGATCAACACGACAAAGCCGTCCTCTTCAGAACACATTTCCACAGCATGTACGTACATACCGTTTTCTCCTCATTCAGATATTCCATAACATTTACAGATATATAACATTTAGTTCAGCTTTGTTTGATTCTTGATTTATAATGCACATCATTTGAACTAATGCTTATCTGTCTTAATTGTATTTTGATGGTCTTACTAAATGATTACTCGATGTGTTTAACATCAATTGCAGGGTACACAAAACCACTACCTATTTACGTTTAAACTAACTTCTATATTTCAACTTCTTTCAGGAAATCTGTGTATGACCCGCCACTTAGCATTTAATGCCTGTTTATAATATTACATAATACATCCTATCAAACAATCCAATTTGATCTCAGACTTATATCTGGTCCAAAACTGGTATGTAAGTTGATAAAAAAAAACGTGAAATGACGTTATCAATTTCGCCCGTTAAATATATTTAGAGATTTTGTTCTGTTGTAAAAGTAAAAAACATTTACATGCTCAACTTGCATTCCACTAGCTACAATTATGTTTCATTATCACTGAAATACAATCTTGATTGTTACCACCATAGAAAATGTCTCATACTGGTTTATTCCTTTTACGTTTAAAAGACGTATCAAAGGTAATTTAATTTTTTTGTCATTCATGATATACTTTATTTAGCATAAGAAGATATGTTGTGCCTGGTCCATCAATCACTCGCGGCAACCATATCTGGAGTTTTTGTGCACCTGAGACTGGCATCTTCACTAGCCAAGGTTAATAAATCTTAACGCTATCTATAACCTTGGTATATCGAGCAGATATAATACACTTCGAGTCTGTGAATTTCATTGGATGCGGTGGTTTCAATCAAGATTAAGTTGTTAATATTTGAACACAATGCCTACATGATCGAAACAAGATGGATACATAAATTGAATGGTCTCATAGATAGGCAATTTTTCATGCCAGACCGTGTTTGTACACTACCTTTCTCTCAAATATACATTTAATGGTTTCTCTCTGATACGTAGTACTGCTTTAGATGTTAAACTTACAAAGTATCCTTTTGAAGTATCGCACTGCTCTTGCACGACATTCGTTAGTTTGTATTGCATACAAAGGGAGGCACGTCATGAAGTCTAGTAGATGTCGCTATGACAAAGCGCTGCAATATCTGTTCGTTCCGCCAAGGTGTAGATAGGGTTAACATACCGGAACCTTGGCAAGCGAAGAAGCTGAGACGGGAATAATTGCTTTCTCTTACAGTGAAATTGTAGGATTGTTGCTACTGGTTTCCTACTTCGCTGAATCGCTTTAATCACACTGCATGTGAAACTGTTTCTACAGTTCAGATTTGCACGTTGGTATCGTATAAGATCTAGTCTTAAACAATATCAATGCAAGCCCTTGTCAATTTGTTACTAAAGTATCTTTTACTCAAAACCATTCAACCCAATCCTCTTTCATACTTGAACGAACGAATGACTAGAAGAATCAGGTGTGCTTTTTTTTTCACATCTTTATGCCTTTTAACATTTCCACATTCGTCTCATAGTTGTTTTTAAGAAACAACTAAGAAACACATAATCCAGTGTAAGCTGTGCCAGAATAGGCTACATGGATACTACTAAAGCTCATGTAAAAATTCTCTTAAAACTAGAGCCAGACGTTTAGATTTGAAAGTAGTTATAGTATTATGGTGTCTTTAATTTGAATGAGAAGTAGTAACGTGTATTTCAGTTATTTTGTACTAATAATTATATAGCTTATAGTCTTGCTTCACACACTTGCTAATAAGCAACAATTCTGATATTCATAAGTCCCATTTTAAAAGTTGCCCACCATGTCTTGACTGGTAGCCCAAATCTAAAATCCGTATTTTATTAGTTTGTAAAAATCTATAAAGATGGCATTTTGGGGAGGATAATGTAATGATTGTTGATGTACTGTTATCCGAATGGAAGTTATTTCTTTTATAGGAATAATGTATAACTTACGGGATTTTAAATATGAGAACAAATAATATTGAATCCGAACGTCGATATCAAATACATCAACAACATATACATACTAGAGCCAAGTTAACTTTGTATATTTTTGTTTTATAAATAAACACGAGTGATGGAATAGTTTATGGTCCATTGGCCCTGGAGTTTTTGGTTGCTTAAAATGAGGGGGTCTGCATGTTAACATCAAAGACAGCACCATTGCCGTACGGGGGGGGGGGGAGGGGTCCTCTTTGAAAGTTAGATTGGCTCTGTAAACATCGCCGAAACATTACTTCAATCACCATTTTCTACAACATTTAAATATATTTATTTATCACCTTTTCAATGTGAAGGCAGAATACAGATGATTCCGCCTTACCTAAAGCACTTGTATGGCCTCTCTTTACGTTTGGTAGAGATGATAAATCGACAAGTGTCACAAACGAAAATGGAATAACGACATAAAGGTGAAACCATTCTCATGTAACAGAACCAAAACATACTCCTAAAGTCAATATCGGTTACGTTCGAGTCTTTCGTTTTCAAAACAAACACCAGTCAAGTGTTAATATGTCGGCAACAACAGTTGTATGCTATTTGTTTAAACAAATAATAAACAAACAATCAAACACAATACATAATTTGATGATCTTGGTGGGTTTCGGTGGAAGGACAATTATTTTAATACGAAACACAACAGGGGCGGATTCCGATGTTATCTGGGAAACCGATTATGAGAAGTGGGTCGTTTGTTTTCCTTAAAATAGACAACTGTTTCCATCTTTTTCTTAGAAATTATACTACAGTAACTGGAAAAGGTGCGGAGACTCAGACTAAATCCTACAAACCTGGCTGAATGACCTAGCCTACATCAATTCACACTTTGTTTTGTGATGGAACACAGATTTGAGCCATCTCTCTCTCTCTCTCTCTCTCTCTCTCTCTCTCTCTCTCTCTCTCTCTCTCTCTCTCTCTCTCTCTCTCTCTCTCTCTCAATATAAATAACTTCAACAGCACAGTTACACTTTCGTTTTCATCCATTCTGTGCAAATCAAAAAAATAAAGTAACCACATTTGTCCAAGAAATGTTATAACGAACCCTCAAGAAATATTTAAAAAAGAAATACTTGCAGGCTTTACACACGTTTACGAGAAGGAGAAAAAAGAAAACTTTACAGTATATTTGTCTCTTACACGCTGAACTTACCGTTTATTTTTGTTTGTCAGTTCCTCCCTCTGTACGAACAGTATATCTGGTATAACGGTACCAATTGCGCAAGTCCAAGTGGGTGGAGCTTATAGTGTAGGGAATATTGCAATCAGAAATAAACAACAACACTAGCTATGATTGGTGGATTATGTAAAAGTTGTACTTTCTGTTAGGCTTTAAAAAAAAGTTTAGCCTCTTGGCAACATGTGAATTTATGCTAATTCCTATATAGATCATATTTTGTATTTTTTATGATTTTTTGAAAATGTGATGCACATGACTGAAAATATGTATGTTGTGACTAGATAATACAAACTACATACTAAATACCCCTGTCTAGTTCCAGCAGAGTTATCTCTCTTAAATGCAATGGAGTACCTGGTTTTGTCATCGTCAAATTGACAATCTAACATTGTTTTCTATAACAGTGTGTGAGATGCATGCTAAATTAGGATAAAAATATATTTATCTCTCCAAATATTAGCATTGAGGTCTATGGAAAAACAATTGGTACTGTGATACCATCTCACCGGAAAAGTACTCCTAATTATTGACCCAGGAAATGTAAACTCAGACTCCGAACCGAACAACTTTCCTCAATTACGAGATGAATTTTACTTCCTTAGAATAATAATAATAATAATAATAATAATAATAATAACATTGAAAAATTGTAATAACCTTTTAGCAGCATGAAGGGTGGACAGACCGAAACTATTTCTGGTAGACGAGACTAGAGAGAGAGAGAGTGGTGAATAGACAAGTTTTAAAATGAAAATAAGTCCTCTACGGAGACTGAAACTAATTTAGACAACTAAAAGGGGTGAACAGACCAAGTTTTTAAACATCTACGGAGACCGAAACTATTTCTGACAAATTAAAACTGTTATGGTTTTAACCGAAGTTTCTTTGAGGTAAACGTCTTTAGGATTTCACATACAGACTAATTTGTAAAGTCTCATTCCTTAAGTCAATCAAATTATTGGACTTGTCATTGAGTTTAAAATTAATTCTCGTTAATGAATCATTATGACATGGCATATACACCGGATTTGTTGGCTCTTCAATTATTAAAAATCCGGGTGGAGCCATTGGTGCAAACGAATATAAAATATATCCCTGCTGGGCCTGCTTTGATTTTTTGAGATTTAGTTGGTAACTTCCATCAATAGCGTCACATACTAAATTTATTGCAACCACCGAAGATATATTCACATTTTGAGGAGCAATATGCCTACCACCATTTTCTGGGTCATTATTATGTTTGAGGATGGTTGTTTATGGTTGTGTCATTTTTTTCCATGCGGCAAGTACTCATCGAGGAGATCACTGAGTGTTTTCTTTAGTTGGTCTGCATTATACCCGGGGAGTTTAAATGCTGGAATATCTTCTACGTGTATATTATTTACCCTCAATTGATTCCTTATCTGAAGTATAATCAGACTTTTTAGGTTCTGGTAGATTTTGATAAGATGGTGTCTGAGGTGCTATTTCAGGCCATCCTAGTACGGTTCTTATAGAACTCTGATAGATATCTACAGCATATCCGGGTGAGTTTATCTCAATCGCGGATGACAGTGTTGGTTCATGAACTGTTATAGCGATTTTTGATTCTCTTCCCGTAATGGATTTTATTCTACGCTGGAATTCATTATTGATCTGTTCGATTTGGTAGGACCCAGATGGTAAGGAAACTATTTTCCAGTCTGGAGTTCCGTCTGATTTATTTTTACTCGCAAACACCAGGGAATTATTTGGTTGCTGACAACCAAATGATTTTGATCTAATATTTGGAAAACTGTGGTATACCCGTAATTTTGCCAGCGCTATCTTTTTAACCGGAATCGCAGTGGGGAAATTGACACTGAATTCAGTTGGATGAGGTTATTTAGATCATGGTTGTCTTTTGTTGCGTTGTGTTTGTCGCTATCTGCTGAAGTAATTCCGTTGTCGACATTGACATTATTATTATTGTGTTGATTTTCTAATTTTGATGTTGCTGTGTGATAGATGTTAATCATCGCGGAGAATTCGTTATCGGATATTGTTGTGTCCTCGATACTAAATGATATCAGCGACGGCAATTGCGAATATGCATTATCGGCGATATGTAATTTAACTATATACTCGTGTAGTTTATTCTGACTGCATGTGGATATTTTTTTCTGATTTTTTTACTCGATTGTTAATACTATCTATCACAGTTGGTAAAAGAACTTTTGGTTTAATCTTACCGGTGGAATCAAACACAGCTTGGGAATTTTCAGTTACTCCGTTTATTTTAACAAGAATATAATTCATGGAAAAATTACTCGTTTTCAATTTCCCTTGTCAGTCTTGAAATACGACTATTTAATTTGGATCCACACTTGCGAGGTTGAATAACTCGGATATTTCATCTTCGATTATTTTTTTTTATCTCTTTGGTTGCAGATATTTCCGCTGTGTTTTTTTCAGGCTTGAGAAAGATCTTCCCCAAATATCAACCATTATATTTTAAGATCTCTTTAAAAGGCGATTACTCGTATATTCGTGTACGGTTTTATGGAGTGGTTTAGTTGATGATGATATAACGCTAAGCACATTTAATACTTCTAGACCACATATTGATGGGTCGGTCATTTTCTGTGATGGTTGCGTGGAGTGCCAGATCGGAATTTTTAATTGATGTATATAACGAATAAATTCTTTAGGTGGCGCTAACCCATATGAATATAAAAAAAAACAATTACACGCGGATCAATCGCGTATGCAACCCAGTGAGCTCCAGGTCCGATGCTGTTATCGAGATTAATGATACCGGTTTCAACCCTGTTTGGTTGTTGTGGTAATTAATCTCGCATAAAAAACACCTCTAAAGTTTTTTTATCGCTATTTTTTAGCAGCATCGAGTAAATCAAAATTTGACATGGAAACCTTCGGTTCTGGAGTAAGTATACCGTTCCTGGCAACCTCAGGCCGTTTCCGCTGTACCATGAATGTGGAGTTCCTGGTAGTCTTAGACCCTTTCCTTTTTTTTATATCCTTTCCCTTCCCAGGACAGACTTGGAAGCCCCAGTTTCATCAATCGCCCTTTATGCAATGCTTCCAAGTGAGCTCGATAAACTCTACAAGCGATATCGTCCATTTTTTCCGATAGTCGATGTTTCTGATACTGGTGCAGTAGGTAATAGATTTCCTCCTCGCGTTTTTATATCCTTTTCCGAGAATTTTATTCATACCGGCAGCTCCAACCGCACCAGCAGTACCTAACGCGGCAGCTTTATCAGCAGGGATAGCCGCGGCGGCAATTAATCCTGGAATCGCAGCGAGAAACGGAAATACACCACCTGATTTTATCAAGTCTTTGATCGCGGACGCAGAGAGAGTAACCTGAATATCTTTTCTATCTTTGATAGCATCATTGAAATGCTTAATTTGACGAGCTGTCAATGATAGTTTATTCTGATCACCAGACATCTGATTGTGTTTTAGCGATATCGTAGTTCCACATTTTTTACCTGAATCCGATTGCAACTTTTTAATCTAACTAGGAGTCAGAGTAACATTAACATGACTATATTACATTTTATTTAATACGAGATTGATCTAATTGTCTACATGTTTTTGAAAACACTACATAATTTCCACTGATGCATCAACTACCCAACACCTTCAAGTAGCATTGATTTGTCACTGAGAATGACAGCAATTGCTCTGTAACCACCAGCAGTAGGATCGGTTACACTAGCTCGGAAATGTATGTCAGCGACTGGCTGTTTGGTTAAATCAAGATGTTCCAACTACAAGTAATAAATCGGATATCGATTTTTAAAATCTTATTGTGATATTTGCAGACCTGTATCTACATTAGTATCACGTCCCATAAATGTCAGCAAACGATGATACGCGCGTGCTATTTGGTTTTGTCCGTAATCAAGTAAAATATCCTTGGATGGTTCTTGTTGGCCATTTATCCTCAGCGTGACTTCAGTAAGTCCGAGTTGATCAAATATGATGTGGCTGTGATTTTGTGAGTTTAATCGCGTCTTATCCTGTAACGCAACAAATATGGGCCGCGGCGCTGAAACCCCCTGTTTTGACGCCATGTGCCATGGAAATATACCATTTACAGAAGTCTCCGTACTATCTGTTGTTGTTGTTAGCCATGATAGCAATGATGTATCACCTGTATCCATAAATGAGAGTAATTTTTCCTCTGCAGTAATTGTTGGAGTCATTACTGACATTAACAGGGACAGTTTTCTTATATTTACTTTACCATCAGTAGCAACACCAGCACCACGTCAGATTGCATCATTATCGTCGCCTTTTCGCACGAGGACTACTGTATGTTTCGCTCCAAAGATAACCTTTCTAATATTTCTGCAAAATTCGAAAATATGAGATAGTGGAATCGCGTATGAAAATAATCTACGCTGTACTTGTAGCATTGATACGCGTGTTGCAATCCCTTGGTTGTAATTAGGATTAACATCTATGACATCAAAAGCGGCAGCTGGTCTTGTATATCCGGCTGGTGCTAGATCAACTGCAGTATCTCGTGTTGCCTTTACTCTAGTATACTGAATGTGTTCATCATGATCAGTAATATCCTTAGCGAACATCATAGATGGTCCAGCCGATCTTGTATAATCATCAGAATATCTTGCTAAACATACTATTGTTGTGGCAACATCAACATCATGTTCTATAGATTCAATCTATCTTCCATCAATCATATATTTAGCGCTACTAAATAATGCCATGATACCATTATTGACAAAGCCAACTTTGGCACCATCTGCATATGGCGTATAAGCTGCAACATTTGTTACAAATTCTCCTTCTACTTCAATAAATGCTTCGGCGGGTAGAAAGTATTTGCTTGTATCTTGAACCTGAAGTTCGATTCTTGATCGACTATTTGGTTGTATTGCGTTATAGAAATACAATTAATAATCGCGTACAGAATCATCTTTGAGAACTGGGGCATATAAATTAAATGCAGTATCAGGTGACGATTTGAACATATTATTATATATTTCTCGATCTAAATCGCGATCTCAGGCCACTTCCCGCAATCATATTTGCAGTAAATATTTACCTGAGCACCAAATCCTTCATTTATCCCTTACGCTATTTTTTGACCCACCGCGTTGTTTTGTAGTTTGCTAATACTCGCAGGCATAATCTCCGTAGATGGTAGATTTCCTGGTGATTTTATCACTGGTGGTTTCTTTCGTCGTCGAATTAGTGTTAGTAGTTTTTCTTTAGCCGCGGCAAATGCTTTACCGGCAACATCACCAACAGCGCTAATACCCTTATCACGAATAACATCAATAGCTTTCATCGATAATTTGTTTTTGTTGTACTTCAACCAGTGAGTTTGTTTTTGTCGTTTCTCGTAATGTGTGGTTTTGACACCTAAATGAATATGGTATAACAGACTCTTTCGTTATCTTGTAATGTGTTCCTATGATCTTTTGATCCTAAACGTGTAACTCCTTTATTGGTCTACCAATTCAATTTTGAATTACTATACGTTTCTTGTTCCCTTCAGAAATCTTATAGATGTTTCCATTATGGTAGCCAATTGCATCATAATAGTACATGTTCTTTTATAATGCTTTCATATAGAAACTATTTGTCTCAGCATTAACATACAAGGAATCAATAATGACAAGAAGTAATTTTGTTGCATCAGTTTTGCATTTCAAATTGTTGAGGTAGAAACCATACATTAACCACTTATTTTGTACCACTGTAAATACTCTTTATATTGTGTTGGTTAATTTGATTGGCATAGTTTTTACAGTCTCATACGGATCAATTTCTAATGATACATGTTTATCAGCAAAAGATAGAGCTATCTGCATTTGGTATCCTTTGCTACTGTCGCTTCTCACAGAAAGGTTATTGAACATACCTACCGACATGCTGGGGATGAGATTGAATTCAGGTCATTCGGCTGCCATATATTAGACTATCCCCGATAACAGCCTTCGCTGTTCTGATTGGGAGAAACATATTTGTTTAAATACTGTTGATACAGGTAGGGTTACTCAAAACTCTTGCCGCCGTATGTATGATGTCGTGTGCTTTATATGTTGACATTGTATGGCCTATTACATTGACCTGAAACTTTATCTCGAAACTGTCTATTCATTCATCTGGGGGTTATTTCCATGGGGAATCCGGCAATGTGAATACTGGTAGGTTTTTGTTGATTTCTTGCAAGGTGGCTACATCTACCCGTACTCTCTTTTCCTCGATTATCAAATCATCTGGTTTGGGATCATCTCCCTTAGCATACATCAAATGCCTACACTTTCCATAGTTATGCAGGGCTTCTTATCTTCAGTTTTGAACCTCCTGCCCAAAAGAGCTGCCAGCGTGCAGTTCGGGGCCTTTCGTTGTAATCAGTCTACATCATGTTTAGAATTAGAAAACCTGGCCCCCTGTGTGTATTTAGTACTTTCTCGCTACACACACACACACATGGTCTTGGCAAGTATCTGCCATGAAGCAATGATGTACATACGTTTCTTGTTATTTTCCAATTATTTTATATACAAACAAATACCGCTCCAGTGACCGAGTGGCTTAGAGTGCACGCCTAGGATGCGGAAGGTCGTGGGTTCGATCTCTGACCGAGTCATATCAATGATTTACAAAAATGGTACTAACAGCTGCCTCGCTTGGCGCTCAGGATTAAGAGGATAGGGTTAGGACTGTTCGACCTGGTGTCGGGACAATGTGACTGTGGGACATCATGCTACATGTCTGCGGCACGATGCCCCAGTGCTAGACATCACTATAAACTGTCACACTGCAGACATCGTAGCGATATGACTGCAAATTTTTTAAAGCGACGTTAAAAATCCAAATCGAGCACACACATGTACATACTGTCACGTTGTAAGGAACAATGACCAGATCGCAACACGTATATGCTAGACCCTGAGGCTAATAATTCCGCGTTTTAAAGGTTACGATATTAGCCTTGCGAACAATGTGTCAATCCAGTGTTTATAACATGGCCATATGAGCTCATGACTGGCGCCTTATTTTGGCATGAATTTTCTGTGTTGGCTTCAAAGGAACATCAAATGGGGGTCATAATCCACACATGACAGACTGTGGGAGAGAGGGAAATGTCTACTGATTATGTAACCCATGGGTGAATCGATATCCACTCTTAATTGAGCAAGGCGTGGCCATCATTGGAATTGCAAGCTTAAATCTAGTATCTTGAGACCTAAACGTTAGTTGTCGCTAAACCATCATGCAGAAAGGTATCAACTACTCCGCGTCATTCGAAATTGGCGAGAAACTTTTTTATTCTTGGATTTAAACAGTTGCTTTGGGCATGAAGCTTTAAGAGACCAGATGAGCTGTAGGAGACAGAGGGAATACCCTAGTGCAGTTGTTCCCTAGTCTCTGGGAGACAAGAAAAGGAAAGAACGGAGACCGAAGTTAGACGGACTGATTGGAGAGAAACTGAGGTACCAGTCCAGAGAAAGCATAATAAAGATGAAAAGGAACACTGGAAAAAAAGGAAAATCTATCACACTACGTCATATGATTAAATAGGCCGTCACTTGATCGAGTGAAAGACGAGTGATATGGTTTTAAATACTGAATTTCATTTGAGAAATGACCATCTGTTATTGAATGGTATTAAATTGATTTTTATTTGAATATGACCTTTTGAGTATTCAGTAATTTAATTGTTGTCATCGCTGACTAGGGGCTCGGAATTTTGCATCTCTCTACCACTACTGAAATTTCTAACAAAAACGAGCCAGGGTGGGTCTTCTGTAATAATTAAAATAATACTCAGAGCACCCCACTCCAACCTGGTTTAACGGGAGCCTTTACGCATACATCTTCATACATTTAGGAACAATAATGCAAATTATAACTATTCGCCAATACTGAATCAAAAGTTGGAAAGAAACAACTGTCTGCACGTAAGACAAACATGCATATACAATTGGAAAACCTATCAAAATGAAAGTTCTTTATTGAACTAATAAAGAACGACCTTTGTTGACATGTAGTCAATTCTTTTGTGTAGGTTTAACAGCATTTGTAGCACATGGTAGGTTATCCATGGTATACTGTCTACATTATGTTTGTGGAGGAATAACCACGCAAGACCGTTAGAATCTGCGACCCACGGGATGCTACTGGCAAGCTTTCTCATATGCGTACATAGGCTAAGCCGAGACCAGAATCCAAGCAAACATAAGTGAATTTTTGGGTCAGTATAGGCGAGCGCCATCGTCAACTCGGCCACCCATGGCCTTGTCAGACAAACATGAACACACAAACGAAGGTAATTAACCTATCACCAGATCAGACATAACCATGTACATAATTGATTGTTGAATAAAGTTACATAACGAAGGTCATCAGTGACCGAAATCTGATTGCTCTCGCTCACTCTTTATGCCATGTATCTAACCCATACGTACATCTGCACTAGTGCCTTAATTTGCATGGAGTGCCACTTTTGTGCGATTTTTTGATGCCCTCGTTTGCTTGCTCAGGAGGCATGACACTGGTCACCATCATCGTGACTGGCAATGTTTATATCCTGCTAACTGATTTAGAATTGGGGGTGGGAGAAATATTAATTATGTGGCATTAACATGATCGGTTGTATTGCCGGTATTACTGCATTTTCCACTTTACAAAATGTCATTAAAAATGACCCCCTCTCCAGTGTTCCTTGACTTTGTCATTGGTTTGTCCCCCCTCCGTCCATGTCTGACATCATAGAGTACTCAACCATTTTGCTGAGCTTATATCCATCATTTCACACAAGGATCACACTTGTATTATTATTATATTTCATTTTATTTTATTATTCTGAAATCAACTGAAAACTCTACTGCTTTAACTAGTAGATTCTGTGCTGACATGTATCCATTTTCAAGTTGTTTATTCAAACACAAGACAACTACCTGATGAGATCAGAAACCACCAAACTTCGGAGACCGAATTTTAAACAACCCTTCATCCTACATCAGACACATGATAAGGAATTAAAGAGCTATAGTTGCCCATTTTAGTGACCAAATACAGTAATCATTGAATGGTTTGGAGTTATACTTATGAAGTAGGAGCAAAAAAAGGTTCCGTGTTAGGCGCTTTAATATAGTCTACAATAAAATGTATATCAATTTAACATGGTTCCACTGAAGGTTCTTATTCTATCATGACATAGGTCACTGGTTATAGATAACAAAACTGACCTTTTATCTTTCACATTTCGTTTTACATATGATGTCCTGCAAAATCCAGTAAGGTGATTTAAACCGGTCCACTGTTTTCTTCTTCATACGAGGTCGCCAATGTAAAACTCACGGCGGCATCCCATTGTTGTCCTCCTTTTTTTGTTTGTATTTTTATGTTCAAACTTTTTAAAAACAAAACATATCACATTTTTTTCCCATTTAAAAATAATAATTGTTTTAATGTTGAAACTTCATAATAACGACAAGGAAAGAATAATTTACGTACGTTTTTGAATCTGCTGTAAATAGGTTACGTTCATTTCTATTTTATCTATCACATTGACCTCGCAGCATGTAATGTGACTTTGTTCTTTGTATTGAAGACAGGACGATTTTCAATCCTATCTGCATTTACAATCATGATAAACAAGTCGCCTTGAATAAGCCTGTTTACCTACATGGCGAGTTTTATGTCACATTATCGCTTTTCTATAATCCCAACGATATCAAGTAAAACTCGTAACAAAGTCCACTGTAAATATAAATAGAATTATATGTACACATTTGTCGTTACAAATTAGCATGAATATACAGCTAACTTTGCATAACCAACACCGCCACTGGTTATGCCCAAAACACACAACCACGTTCACACACATAAAGTAAAGATGGTTTTGAATATTTTACAGAGGGCTGAATGTTAAAAAAACCTTACAACCTTTGGAATATATATATATATATATATATATATATATATATATATATATATATATATATATATATATATATATATATATATATATATATATATATATATATATATATAAAGGTGGCACTAACATTTAATAGGCGTTTAAACCCAACTGCTGAATTATTTAACTTAGTTGTTATGTCAGATACATTGCCTTTGGAAATCATTATATTTCTTCCTACGTATAGTTCGATGTGAAGACTCGCGAACTTTACGAAATATTGCGCTATTGGGGCTTTAAATGTTCCCTGTGATACCTGTATGGCAGACGTCAGTTTATGCGCGGATGGTATTAGTAGAACGTAGCTAGACAGGTTTTGATGCGAAACAGCATGCTCCGTATGTGGTTGAAAATGGACAAGGTTCTTATTCCTTCGTAACATAGGTCATTGGTTGTAACTAACAAAAGTGACCTTTTTATCTTTCCCATTTCATGTTAAATATGATGACCTGCTAAATCCAGAAAGGTCCTTTAAACCGGTCCAATGTTTTTTCTTCTTCATACGATACATGTCTGGACATTTGACTGGTACGATAAATTTCCAAATATTTCTAACATTAGCAGGAGGTTAAATAGTTCGACAGACTGTATTTTGAATAACGTTCTTAACAAATAACATCATCGATATTTATATATCGCTGCTAGCCATGACAAATCATAATAACTCGAACATTTTTTAATTCTTGAATATATGCAGCACATAAATAAATTCAATTCATCTTTTCAGTTATAAGATGGATAACTAATAACATGGCATTATAGGTCATAGGTCTGACTACATGAACAATTTAGACTAAATACCGGAACAGCCAATACACAAAACAGTTATATCACACAAGACAGGTAGCAAACAAAAAATGGGTACAATTTTATAGTTAACATATCTTGTTGGATACAGCTTTATATTCGAACCTGGTTATTATAATTATAACAATCTCGTACTGCTTTTGTTGTTGGATGAAATGCTTTAATATGAAAAGAAGCAAATTCACATGTACGCATGCGCAACATAAATCACTACATTACTCATTACCTTGTCTCGTATACTACATTACTCTAGTCATTACACTAGTTGCTGATTTTTGTTGTTGTTGAAGAACTGTTTTTTGGGGTTTTTTTTTTGTTTCTGTAACCATTATGGCTGTCGATGGAGACGTTAGCTTGGCGGACATTATTAGTTTTCTCGCAGTGAGGGACCAAAATTTAAGAAGCAATGGGTCTGAAGCACAGAAATTGCCCCTTGAGGGATCCTTCGCCAGACTGGCTGATGGTTCAATGCCAATTGAATGAGGGCCGTGGAACTGAAAATATTTAGTGATCGTCAACTGCACAGCACGAGTAACAGGTGTATTCAATATAACTATAAGTAAAGCCAAAATCAAACCGGTTGGTGTGAGAATCATACCATTACTCATAGTTGTGTAAATCCCATACTTGGATACCCTTGCTGATAGATAAAACATTGTGTATTACTGTGTTTAACCACTAGAGATTGATCATCCATAGTGGTCGATCCATATATCAGTCATATTAGTCAGGAGTGATATCATTTCCTTATAACAATTATCAATACTGCAACATTATTATGTTAAATCCATTGTTGGATTGTCTGTACACTAGTTTTGTGTACGATTTATTCATCTGCCAATTACATTATAATATATAATTATATAATTATATCACTATGGTCAAGTAAATCTAATTCATCCTTCATGTCCTTGAATGCCGTCTCTACCAAATAACTTATATAATTTAATATTCTGTAAGGATAAAGTAAAGTTAAAACTTCCTAAACATCACTCTAGTTACTATATTTGAAACAAGTCAAATTATAGTAGAGAAGTTAATTTCTTTTAAATTGTTCAAAAATATCAGTGATCATCATGTATCCATACAAGGTCACAATTATATTTCGACAATCCAATAATAATGCAATGTATCTACCCTGACAATCACATATCTATAAATGGACAATTTAACATTATTTTTATTAAGGAGTATCAATACGAAAATTAAATACATATACACATTTATAACCCTATTCTGCCTCCCAGTATTGTTTAATCTCAGGGGTACTAAATTTCGTGTAAAGATGGGAAGGAAACATTTTTTTTAACCCAGTGGAAAGTATCTCTTCCTGTCAAAATGGGGCTGTGAAGACAAATGACATTGATTGGTACGAATTTTACTTGATTACTCATAATTTATTTATAACTTAAAAAGTAAGCACCAAATCACTATACTGTAAATAATGATCCATGCAACATAAGTGCACATTGGAAATACAAGGGGTCACACACTCCCACCCCCACCCCACAGCATAAACATTATACCAGTGTGTCATACTGCCAGTCTGTTTGATGAAATATTAACCATCATGGAGGTACACGACCTTGTCCTTCACTGGAGTTTCGGTACATTAAAGTAGTAAAATTAAATAGATCAGTAATGGTAAGCGTAAACCTTGCTATTATGCTTCGTATATATAAAAACGTTTTACACGACAACTCGTCAATTAATGAACTTATCTGTTAGTAACTTAGCTATTTAACATTGCATTCGTTAATATATACAGCTTCTCTCATGGTTTGGCTTGCGTGGGGTTTAAATTGTTTTAGCTAAAAGCTATGATAGCAAATCATAATTTACTGAAAAGAAAAAGACATTGAAGATTAAAATATATCTACATATCTCAGTCTACATAGCAAATTTAGTATGAATGCAATCAGGCCAAAACTATTCAAAGAAATATCCAACATTGCCCCATCAATATTTTCAACAAGGTACATGTATATACATTTTTCAGCTCGTGGTGTTGCATAGAAATTAATATAGCAGGGTGAATCTAAGTTCAAAGACAGTTTGTTTACGAGTCCCATATTTCGTTTTGTAAATACATTCTTGTTTAACAGTTTGGTATTCCACAGCTGGATGAATCAACAGAACAGCCTCATTCTTTGATATTCACCTTTTGAAGATTTTCACATTCAAGTTTGTCCAAATAATTATACAAGAAATCATCTGCAAATCCAAGTATTTGCTGCAGCGCAAGCAAAGCAAGGGCACTGATTTGGTCATCTAGACGTACTTCGTTCTCGTAATTCTTCACTGGTAGGACATTGCCTCGTGGAACACCAAACATCTGAGAGACCTTCTCCACTGCTTCCTTGACCTCTTCACTTTTAAAGACATCTGAAATGTCAGCTGTAACTACTTTTGAAAGTTTGTCCACCTTGGTTAAAATGATGGTCTGTGGGATTCCTATTAAAAAAACGAAAACAAAACAATAATATCGATCTATTGCATAAATACTTGTACTCTTTTCTCTTCTCATGGCATCTAAATGAAGAGACGAAACGTGTACCGATATAATGATTATGCTGGTCTATTTGCCAAATCCTTGTACATCGGATATGTAATCTGTTGACTAGGCATATTGTAGTAGGAGTACAACCAATCTACATGTTTATCATAATCCTTGACATTTGATGAATGGAATAACTACATGATTCAAAACAAACATTCCATACAGAGCCGATTCTTAACTGTTATACTCAATTAAAATTTGGTTTAAAAAAGATTGGAAGATCAAAATTTAGATGCGAATGGCACCAATGCAAAATCATGTTTTATTGATCATTATAATCAAAAACCAATTTAAGCTTTCGTATTGCTGTATAAGAGAAACGACATTTGGAGCATATTATTCCTAATATAAAACTCTCCCTAACAAACAATGCAAGGATTCTTATCTTATAAGCTGCTAAAATAAATGAACAGAATATTCTAAAGATCACCTGGATATGAACCTACATCGGTGTCTGTCAAATCCATGTTACGATTTTAATCAGAATGTTCTTGAATGTTTACTTACAAAATAAAAAGATTCCGCGTTTTGATAATCTAGTAAGATAGATTTGGATGTTCTTCTACTGAGTTCGAGGAATTGTGTCTTTATTGATGGGTATGTAAAGTACATGATTAATAATTACCTGATGTGAGAAATTACATGATGCTAAATAGCTAAATCAGTATATATATATATATATATATATATATATATATATATATATATATATATATATATATATATATATATATATATATATATATATATATATATATATATATATATATATATAATGAATAAATAGTGATAAACAGTTTTACAAATATTTTCATATGTATATATGTTTCATTATGATAATGCACTCTATAAAGCATGCAACTCTAATGACTAGACGAGGTCAATCAAATGGAGGTGACATTATGCTCGAGTTGCAGGAAATTTCAGCAAGAGGATATATTAGCCAAATCCTCAACCAGCGAATCTTTACATCATATGCTCTGCATGGAAATAAGACATACGTGTATTTTGTCCCTAATCAGCGATCAGAGGCAATTTTGATAAACACGGTGCTCTTAATGCTACGTTGTATGCTGAAATAAATGCAAGCATGATTCTATGTCGCTTTCAGTATGAACAAATGATACAATATGTGCAAGAATGTACACTCGAGTCAAGAAAAAAATGGGACAGTTAAAGGGTAGGTTGACTTGTACCCGTCATGTAGACGAGGTAACGTTTAAATATGTCTGGGTCATTTCAGCAAAGCGTGTTTACTGTATCAATACGTAGTCAACAGAAGTCTAAAGCGGTTCTTTACTTAATCTAGTTAGCAACACCGAGGCCTTCAAAGTACTGATGTAAACTGGAAGATCATGGTGGATTTTGCTGGTAAGACAATGGTAATATATGGTTATGAAGAAGAAAATGCTCGTCACATTAGTTTCAAGTAGTGCATCTTTAAGAACATTGTTTTCTTTTTACCTCTTTGGTTCATTCGTGTCTGCATGCTCTTGAATTTTTCCAAAATCGGTTTAGCGATGAAATCAATCGTACTACCATCTATTACAAAGGCCACACAGTGGATCTTGTCCTTCAAAGCTGGACTGTTATTGAATCCTAGAACTTCTGGTGTAATTGATGATGATGGATTGAACTGTAAAATTTATTTTGCAAACAAAAAAAAAACTAAATAAAGAACACAAGGATCTATTTAGGTTTAACATAATATAACGTTACCATGCCTATTTCTGAAGGAATTAAAGTTCAGAAGGAACATTTCAATCGGATGGATATTTCAAAGAAAATAGTACATACATACATACATACATACATACATACATACATACATACATACATACATACATACATACATACATACATACATACATACATACATACAAACATACATACATACATACATACATACATACATACATACATACATACATACATACATACATACATACATACATACATACATACATACATACTACCTAAAGTCATTATCTAACTACATATATGCATACACATATAGAATTATTGTTCATTTTCAACTGAGAATCAAACCCAGGTCATTCAGTTACGGCACCCATTTAAGTGGCTGTATGCACCGACTACTATACTGTCCAGAATGAGAAGAGAAACATCTCCAAAACATAATGTAACTTAGATGTGAATATATATATATATATATATATATATATATATATATATATATATATATATATATATATATATATATATATATATATATATATATATATATATATATATATATATATATATATTAGCCCAAAGAATACAGTGATTACCTCTACAATACAGTTACTCCCACTGTTCTTACATAAATCTATGCATATAGATGCTATTATAGCAAGTACAAATTTACACCAATACTTAACGAAAAGTTTTATCCTTGGTTCTGACAGGAGGATGTGTAAGAATATCAAGTGAAACTGCATGGCGAAAGAATAGGGGGAGGGAATAACTTTTATCTTAGAGTGCTATTTATAAAGATGTTTCTTCAATTAATAAATTTGATAGTAATTTGCTATTAAAATAAAAATGGAAAAATGGACCTTCCAAAGACCAAATTCCAATTTTCATTGGAAAAACTGCTCTATTTAAAAATTTCATTAAAATGAATTACATAAATACATTTTTAAGAAAACAACAACTTTGTTCATGATTACAAATCGTTGAATACTTGAAATATTTTTTTATTTCTCTTTAAAATGGAAGAAAAATCTACAAAATAGATTAAATACTTTTGACAAATTGGCTCATTTGCAATTATAGCTGTTTTGTTCTTTTATGTTAAGCCTCATACAATTTCTTTTCCCCACCTATTAAGTCCTTCAAATTTTAATCAGTAGAAAATGGGTGCATAAGCCCTTCAAATTTTAATCAGTAGAAAATGGGTGCATAAGCCCTTCAAATTTTAATCAGAAGAAATTGGGTACATAAGTCCTTCAAATTTTAATCAGTAGAAAATGGGTACACAAGTCCTTCAGTAGAAAATGGGTACATAAGTCCATCAAATTGTAATCAGTAGTAAATGGGTACATAAGCAGGGACAGATATAGATAATAATGCATACATCAGACCCAGAATGTGGTGGGGTATAAAAATGGAAAGAACCTGATAAAAATCTGGAACATGTCCTTCCAGTAAATAGTTAACTTCCAAGACATCTAGTCCCTGTCCTTCTTCGAAACCACGTGTGTCGCACAACCGAAAGCTAAGAGGTTCACCAGTTGTACCTGACCTTACCTGATAAAGCCGGTACTGAAAAGAAATATTAGGAAAGGATTTAATGCCAAACTGATGGTAATGTAAGAAATTTGTTTAAAAGCTTTACTCCATTATCAGAAATAAGTGCTGGAAAATCACAATTGTACCAGGGAAATATATCTGGAAACTGTGTTATTTATCAATGCATGAAATGACTATCCAACTTTAATTTACATTTTTTTTACTTTGACAATTTAATTAAAAAATAATATAAAAAAACTAATAATCGTAATTATGATGATAAGAAGAACATATTCAACATTAAAGATCACTGACAGAAAACCCCAAATATCCCTACCACATTCGTGAGGCTGTGATCAGAGCTTCCGCTACATCCCTGATGACTGATACGTCCCCTGAAGATAGAGTTGATTGTGTTGAAGAAGCTTGACTTCCCTGCCCCCACAGGGCCCAGCAAGAGGACCCTAACCTGCGACAGGCTAAGGGAGGAGACAGGTTTGTAATTTTCAATTTGTTTCTTCAGTTCTTCAAACAGCTTAAAGAAAATGTGTTGACATTTAAAAAATGAGGATTATCATTGACATCATTATCGCTTACAGCCATAACAACACAAAAAACATGTGCAGTAACAGACAAATGAGGTGCTGGTGATTGTCTGGTTGTTTCTATTCTGGTTTTTGTCTATTGCTGTTGTTGTTGCTGGATTGTATGTATGTATGTATGTATGTATGTATGTATGTATGTATGTATGTATGTATGTATGTATGTATGTATGTATGTATGTATGACTGACTGACTGACTTTATTTCCTCTTCAATAGAGATTACATCAGAATAATCAAATTCAGGATAATACAAAATCATGAAATACAACAGAAAAGATTATTTAAAAAAAAAATTAAAAGTGTAATTATCAATGTAGTTCTTTCTACATGACATGTTCTTATGCATACATACATATATACATATACACACACACATACACAGATTTATATATAAATGTACACACATACACACACACACACACACATATATATATATATATATATATATATATATATATATATATATATATATATATATATATATATATATATATATATATATGTACATATATATATACACAAACACACATATACACACAAACACACACATACACATATATATGTGGAACAACATGAAACCATTCTCAAATGAAAAAAGATAGCAAAAGGTGACACTCTAATGTTATATGAGCCAGAGAGCATTATATCTCCGTGATCTGTCATACAACAAAATTGCTGAATTTGACAACAGGATGGCCTTTTGTTTTTGCTTGTTTTTAAAGATAATTAATTTATTTATTTAGCTTAACTACTTATTATTGCTGTTATGTTATGACATGTTGGTTGAGAGTAGGACATGCATTTTATTGTAAAATGAGGTTATGCTTTTTGCCGTTACCAACATGAGTTTATCCCATACATCGTCGTCGATAGACCACAAGCAATCCACTCTGCTTCCAAGAAGTGTCTCCAATAGTATATAGTCTTCTTGATTAAATAAATTAACCCCGTCTCTCACCTCTAAAGTGTCAATCACCTTCTCAAAGAAGACGTTTCGTTCTTCAAGGAGCTTTTCACAACCTAAGATAAGATGTTTCGCTCTGTCGTCAGTCTCTTTTCCACAGAGTTTACATATCATAACTTTTCCAACAGGCATGATATATAGTTTCACTATTTCAGAGAGAGGCCATAATATAGATGGAAATTTACGCCCAAGAAACCATATACTGCTTGGTTTTAAGTCCAAATGAATGTTTCTGAAGTGAATTAAATCGCTCCTTAGTTCAATATCTGTATTCCAGGTAGATTCTTCGATGTTCTGAATATTATCAATAATATTCCGATTCCAAACAAGTTTACCTTCGGTTTGTACTCTTACTGCATAGTCTAAGAGAACACTTCCCATACCATATTTCTTGAATATTTTGTCAATATCTGCTATAAACCCCGTCTGTCTTATTGGGTTGGTCAAGTACTGACATAAACGCAAAATGAAAATCTTTTTCCAGATAAGAGTCCAATCGCCCCTACACAGCCGGTTGAAAAAGCACAATTTCATCTTATCTATGTATGTTTCCATTGACCAGAGTCCTAAGGTGCTACACGTTGCCTCTATGGGCGAATATTTATCGAAAGCTTGCATACGTCGCGCTGCATATCTCTGACATAGCTCAAGTTCTTCTATATTGGTGTTTGTCATATTCGACCATAATTCACATCCATATAGGACTGAAGGTAGAATGATTCTTTTCCAGATTTTCATACTTGTTAGAGGGTTCATTCCTCCGTCTTTGATACCAATAAAATAAAAAGAGTTTAATAAGTGTTTACCTTTATCGCATGCTTCTTTTATCGCATCGTTAGGTTTAAAGTTGTACTTTAGAGGTATGCCGGCATATTTCTTACTTTTGACTACTGGAATTGGCGATTTGTCGAATAGAAAAGAAGGGATATCATTTCTTCTTTTGTTTGTAAAAAGGATGCTGCAACTTTTATCTGCGTTATACTTCAATCTCCACCTTTTCGCATAATTAGAGATTGTATCGAGCAGATGCTGCATCGAATGATGCGAATTAGCCATTACAGTTGTGTCATCCGCTAATAAGACACACGGCAGGTGGAAATCGACAAGATTTAGGGCTCGCAAAGTGTGATCTAAATCAGTGATCAAATCGTCTATCATAACGAGAAAGAACCAAGCGGACAAGATACGACCCTGCCCTACACCCTGCTTAATATTGAAATATTTGGACAATTTGCCCGCAAATAAAACAGAACTGGTTACTCCCTTAAACGAGTCTTTCATGATGCACCACGTCTTCCCTTTAATGCCAAGTTTGTACAGCTTGTAAAATAACCCATTGTGCCAGACTGTATTGAATGCCTTAGCATTATCAAGAAATGTTGCATAGACAGGAGTATCTTTATCCATATAGTAGCATATAGATTCTTTGATACAAAACGCTGCAGTGATACTGCCACAATTATTCCTAAAACCTTGTTGCATTGGATTTGGAAAATTAATGTGCTTAGAAAATATAAGTAGTCTATTATATATAATTTGCTCTAGGATTTTCTGAAGCACTGGAACTATAGTTATATCACGGTAGTTATTCATATCTAATTTGCTTTTTCCCCCTCCTTTAAATATTGGTATTACTAAACCTTGTTTGAAATGGCATGGGTACTCCTCGGCCTCGTACACTTTTTTGAAGACAGTTTCAAGTAAATTGTACACTGCTTTGAGTGTCCGCAAACAGTAAATGCTCGGCAACAATACCGTCGTGGCCACATGCCTTATTCTTATTGAGAGAACTAATTGCACTACTGATTTCTTCTCTAGTGGGAATTTTGTCAACAACTTCATCAAAGTGGGAATGGGTTTCTATACTCTATTTTTTAACCTCTGCTAAGACCATCTGGTAATGATTCTCATCGTACAGATAGGTATTGTCAGGTAGTGACAAATTGGAAAAATGATTTGCCCATAAGTCTCTTATAGAGTCGTGGTCACGTACAATTTTTCCGTTAGATTAAATTTCATATATGCAATCACGTTTATGTCTTTTATTCCGTATAAATTTATAGAAAGTGGAAATATCGAGCTCTGCAGCCTTTTCAAGCTCACTGAACTGTTCTCTGTCACACATTTCTTTTGCTCTCAGTAACTCTTTTCCAAAACATTTCTTCGCTTTCTTATAGTTCGCGTATGACTGAAATTCCCATCCTCTTGGCCTACCATCAGAGATCAATAACCTACGTTTCAGCCTCATTTCTGTATGAAACTTTTTTACGTTTAGTAATTTCCAATAGGGGTTAGCGTATGGGCAAAACCTTTTTATGGGCAGAAACATAGAAGCTGCGTCATGTAAAATCTTTACCGTGTCTTGAATAATAATATCAATATCGACATTTGTCACTAGTTCTGCCTGATGCAGTTGCGCTAAAAATTCATTGCGTGTTGCTTCCTTATACCTATTTATTTGTTCTACCGATGCTTTCTTCCAATTTATGGAGGGAATTAAATGCTTGTCAGCCATGATTATATTATATGCAAGAGGAATAACCAACTCTATTTTTACAGGATGATGATCTGAAATGTTCAAAGGATGGTCATCAATTATTTCGGCCTTAACCACTAAATCGAATTTGGTTTTTTGCAATAGTATATGGTCTATCAACGATTTGGATTTACCATCGATTGAGAAAAATGTATAATCAGGTCCTTCACAAAAAGATTGACTATTAACGGATATTAAGTGCCTATCGGTCAGAAACTTTTCTAGAATAGCGCCTCTAGCGTTTGTTGTTAGACAGTTCGTTTTGAAGCTAAGCAGTGAACTTAACTGGCCATTGAAGTCACCCGCGAGTATGGGAATGCCTTCTTTACAGAACATATCAAACTGGTCCTTTAATTCTTCCATTGTTTCATAGTAACTTGCAATAGGAAAATTAGTTGATGGCAAAAGTGCTCCGAATACAAAATATTTCAATTTATCATTACATATCACTTCTATCCCTAAGACTCTATCACTGCCGACGCTCAACAAAGGATTAACGCAGAGTGACTTCTTATATAGGATTGCTATTCCCCCAAACCCTGTATGTCTTATCCTTTCTTCGAAATTCACTTTTAGCCTATTGTCAGAGCGTGAGAAAGATTTAAACTGTGGATGCAAATTGTCTAGGAAGTTGAGTTGCTCCGGAAGAAGCCAGTGCTCAGTAATCACTGCAATATCTACCTCATTTAGCAAAGAGTACAAGTATGGTGCACCATACATGGCTCCTTTTACGTTCCATGTCATCAGACAAAATGTATGACTAGACATTTGTTGACTTAAAAAATAGATTTTCAACACAAGTAGTACAATGACTATAAAGTAGTTGACCATAATTTATGCATATATATGCGACTTACTGTCCCTTTATATAGTTCTACCTGGATCTCTTGGCGTCCTTATCACCGTAATCCTCATACCATTCTCTAGCCCATACAAAATCTGGCCAAAAACCTTTCTCTAAAACCTTCTCAAAGTCTAAGTCATCTACCGTGACTAAAGCAGTAAAAGTGTCCTTTCCTCCTCTTACACGCCAGTGCTTTAAGATCTGAGAGTCAATTATTTCTATTCCTTTGTTTCTAGCGTGCTTTTTTATACAAGTTCTCATCTCCTCTCTTTTTCTGTCAACCGGTATCCTGGACATTAGAACTCGACGTTCATAAGAGTTCCTCACTCTTTTTTGAGGTCTGCAGTTTCTGTTAGTTGTGATGACATCGATCTTTTCGCTTCCTTTATCCAAGTCTTTTGATGAGGTGGCTGAATTTTTTTTGAATGGTAATCTTCTTTCCTTGTCGATGTTTCTTGCATTTTCCCGTGCTGAGTATTTCTGATCATGGTGATAACCACGTTCTCCATTATCTTCAAGTACTGTCAATTCTTCAGTTGAGGTATTGGGTATTGTGGACGGAGTCAGAACCACTCCTTTCCTTGAATTAGTGGATTTCAAGCGACCGCTTTTGTTCTTCGCCGTATATTCAGTTTGGTCCGATAAATACTTCCGTCGTTTTGTACGATGAAGATTTAGATCAGTTCTCACATTCACCATATTTGCTGTTTGTGTTTCAGTTGAAGGTTTGACCATACACACTATATCAGCTAGTGTTATTTGAGTCTGTGCATCGCATTTCGTGCTTACATTTTCTTTATCCTTATCACATACTCTATCTTCGAGCAGTTGATGTAAAAACAGTTGGTGACCTTTAATACTTTCCAACTGGTTATTCTTCTCCCTGAGTGATATTCTCAAGGCCAGATTGTCTTTATATAACTTCTTTTCTTCCTCTTTGCATCTTTTTAATTCCGATTGTAGTCTAGTAGAGTCAACATCTCTAGTAAGCAGTTCTTTACGTATCTTGTCAAGCTCAGTTTTCAATTCATTTCTGATGTCATCTTTCATTTGTTGAATACTGCTTTGTATAAAATGTTTCAGATATATTATCTTGTATAAATTCTCTATTATTACAGAACTGTCATTTTTATCATTTAAAAGAGATGATACTGAATTGCGTTCGGAGTTCTGCATCACCTGTTCTGGTTCTAATTCTGATCGCTGTGACTGTTTGTTAGATCCTTTTCTTTTAGATACTCGGCTCACATATGTACTACTATCATGCATACCCTTGCGTGGTTTCTTTCTCGACGCGAGGCTTTTCACTTCAGATAAGTTGTTATCTCCTGCTAAGAAATGGTATAGAATAAATATATCCTCAGCTAATCTCTCCTCTAGAGACGCACTATCACATCTTACTGTCCTCTCAACTATACGAGTCACAGGATAATTACTGTTTTCCAATTTAGCCAGGTCATGTAGTGATAATCTGATATCTTTTAAATTCTGCTCATCCAATTCCAAACGCATCTTCTTTTTGAAATCATCTCTGTCCAAAGTTCCAAATTTAGAATCGATTTGAAGGTATATATTTTTCTCAGTCTGAGTTGCTATCAAGTCTTCTTCAAAATCTGACTTTCATCACCACTGTACCGCTCATCTATTTCTAGCTCGTCATCCATGTCCGTAGTTCACATCATCTATAATATCCTACTGATAAAGCATTTTGGTACTTTTCTAATGAAAATCTCCCAAACTTTAACCAAAAAACAAAATTATAACAAATCCTCCATGTTTCATATATCACTTAATCGCCTCTAATTGTTAGGAAATTAGTCAGAACTATATATTCAATGATGAGCATTCTGATTACTCAAACTTAAATTACAAAATTTACATACTGCAGATATATGCAGTTTACAAAATTCATTCAAACGGCAGTTTGCGACCCAAATTTGTTACACAAACACAATTATAACAATTGTATGTATGTATGTATGTATGTATGTATGTATGTATGTATGTATGTATGTATGTATGTATGTATGTATGTATGTATGTATGTATGTATGTATGTATGTATGTATGTATGTACCTTTTTCTTTGCTGTTATTGTTGCTGATATGTATGTATGTATGTATGTATGTATGTATGGATGGATGGATGGATGGATGTATGCGTTCGAAGTTTGCTATTCTAAAGACACTTAGGAGAACACTGTATTTTGACGGAAAATTTGAATTGTCTCTAGTTTCTCTAGTTTCAAAAGTCAGGCAAATATGTATAATAAGCATTTCGGCCTTATATTCTAAAACCATCAATTATATATTTTTACACAACTGATACTAATTTTGTTACTTTAAAATGCTAAAAGTGAATCAGATTGTTATGAGAAATTTTTTAATAGATTTATTACATGATTGCTGTTAAGTATAAAGTATTTATAATTATTATACAATTCTTTATAAAACCTATGATTTCTCCCAGCACACGACACAAGTATACCAGTACTAAAGTTATGCTTTCATTGAGATCAAGCTACTATGTCAGAATGTGTTAGTCAATCTAATACTTTTAGATTTTAATAAACGCATGAATTTAATAATGTAATTAATTTCACAATAATATGGCGTATTACAACGTCGTCTGTTAGCATTTAGACACAAAAGGCTTTTCTATATTATCAGAAGTTGATAATTTTGTGACAAACAGTGTGTGATGTAAAGTCACTATGCAATATTGAAAAGCATGTTATATCTCACCTTTATTATTTAAAAAAAAGCATTCGTAAGTCTTGAACTCTGGTCTATTCGATATATAACACATGAGGTGTTATAATATAATCACTTTTAACTGATTAAATGTATGACTGTCATTTCCATAACGTACTCAGCAATTAAAATGTAGATTTTAATTTTACGTGACATAATTAGAGATAAAACAAATACCAGCAGTTTAAAAAAAATGTATTTACATCTACAACTACAATGACTGCATTGAAGATTCAAAACCGTTGCTGTTATCTAGTCATCTTCTTAAATCATCAAACCACATATGATTACCATTGTTTACCATCTAATTTTCCTCATAAAACAGAACGCCAAATATAATATAATTCAACTGGTGTAGATGGACTTCAGATTACAAAACGTGGAGTCCAAAATTACCTTTGACAATGTATTGTTTGATACAACTACCCATTTTTCCACAGAGGATGCATCAAGGTCCCATAACATTGTCATGGACTCATTCTCACATTAAACAGCATACCACTTATGATCGCTTCCCCATCCTGCTGTATATACTTAGGCACATGAATAACCTAACATCAAATGAATCATGGAGGAACCTGACTTGTCACAATATATCAGCAAAAGTCTGGAGATACTTATATTGTTAATATTATTATTAGTCTTATTTAAAAGAAAACGACACATTAAGTTTCACTGCGCACACCATATTCATGGTTTTCATTAATTCATTTACTTGTTTACGTAAATATGAAATAAGTACACCACCATGTAACTTAAATCTCTCTCTTTCTTTCTTTCTTTCTTTCTTTCTCTCTCTCTCTCTCTCTCTCTCTCTCTCTCTCTCTCTCTCTCTCTCTCTCGATTGATTGATTGATTGAATCTTTTTCTTCTGTATAACATACCACGTTGTTCAAAGCTGGAGACTTTCTCCATTGATCGTCCAAATATGAATCTTTTCCATCTGTAATTACAAAAGTCGATGTTGACACGTAAAACTCAAAATATGCTGTCTCATTTGATTTATTTCTACTCCTGTCCCTCTGTTCAATACATATTTGTTGAGGATATTAATTTAAAAATCGGACCTTTCAAACTTGAATAAATATAGATCCTCCTTGCCATTAGATAATCTATGATAATCGCAAGCAGTTGTTTGTGTGAAAAGATAGGACATTAAAACAGTCAACCAATAGAAGAAAACGAAGAAAATATATTGAGACATAGCAATGTTTTTGTTGTAGGTATCAGCATTTTTGTTATACACATATGGGAACAAAAACTCTAACCCTTGGAATTCAACGAAACTTGCTAGTTTTAGTGTGTAATATGTGACCGTATTAATGGAACATTCCCCCCCCCCCCCACACACACACACACACACACATTACCCAATCACAACAAGTAAAATGGTGTGAATAGTATGTCATATTCTGATGCAATCTTACATAATTATCTTGTATATAAATACCCACATTATTTGTCTTTCTGTGTCACGGTTGCCCAATAAGACCTCGCTATTTCAAAACTCGCAGCGGCATCCCATTTTTTCCTATTTTATAATTTTTATGTTCAAACTTTTTTCAAAACTCAATCATCCCATTCTTTTTCTTGATTTTTTAAAAAAAAAACATTTTGTTTTAATGTTGAAACCTTCTGTTTTATTTTTTATTTCATTACCCCACCATTAACAAACTAAGGCACATAGATTAGGTTCTGATAGCCGAACACAATTTATAAATTGTAACGTAAAGTTTTAATTCGTTTGAGAATTAGCCAATTTCTGTAGAATAAACAACAGTTAAACTTCTTAATAACGACAAGGAAAGAATAAAACAATTTACGTATGTTTTTGAATCTACTGTAAATAGGTTACGTTCATTTCAGATTTATTTATCAAATTGACCTCGCACCACCAGATGTGAATTCCTCCTTCGTATTGAAGAGAGGACGATTTCCAATCAGTATTATACATATACATATACATATACATATACAATCATATACTATCATGATAAGAAAGCCGCCTTGAATAAGCATGTTTGCCTTCATGGAGAGTTTTAAGTCGCATTATCGCTATCCTAAAATCCCAACAATATCAAATAAAATTCTTAACAAAGTCCACTGTGAGAAAACTATGAATGGTTCACCTCTAATGTTGTATTCAAAGATTTTTTGAAACAGCAAGAAACATTAAATTAAGTTGTTTGTTTTTAAAAAAGAACTCAACATTGCGTTCTAGTAAAAAGATGTTTTTAGACGTATTATGACTCCCACCCAATGCTAGTGTTATAAATAGAATTATATGTAGACATTTGATTTTACAAATTAGCATGAATATACAGCTAATTTTGCATAACCAACACCGCCACTGGTTATGCCCTAACGCCAGGAGACCAATACCTGGACAATACATAGGAAACCATTAAGATCTCCATCCTACTATTATTAAAATAGTTTTTAATATTGTACAGAGGGCTGAGAGTTTCTGTATCGTTATTTCCAGATTCATAATTTCTTTCAGAATGTTTATTTACTTGTCCATGTTACTGGCGTTATATATATAGTTAACAATTAATGGCTAATGTCAGAACTCGATAGATAAAATTTTCATCAACATAAGTTTGTGCCATTGCATGTTATCGCGAGAAATAAAGATAAATAAGTCAGTTTTGCTATTCTTTTCATCCTTTAGTTGCACAGAACAAGCAACCCGTGATTCTAAAGTACCTATTATGAATGAGGGATGAATATCATATGTTTGTTACCTGTCCCTTTTTATTAGGCATTTGTTTCTTAAAGGATCAATATTATCTATTTGTATTTGGTACGTCAAGTGATAACAATTTTTTTTTTAATATAACTGAGCTACTTTTCTCAGGCGCACCACATAAAGAAAATGTTAATAGCAACTAAGTATCTTTAAAAATGAAGGTTATAACACAACCTTTGTAATGAATAGTAATTCTGAATTCGATCCCGGGAATGTTCTAAATAAAAAATGCTGCAACCAGTATATATGGGGTAAAAAAAGGATATGTCAGTGTGTCTGATAATACATGGAAAAATTAGTTAATGAAACAGAATATCAGAACAATATTCATCCTTTGTTCCAAACAATATTGGTCTCTGGATCATTTTGTACTCCCTGTGACACAACTTTGGGTTATAACTCGGAACCCATGTGTTTATTCATCCAAAAGCCTTAAAGACATCGTCATTGTTTGTTAAGACCAATTCATTTATATAGCCAGCATTTTGCACCAGATTTTCTTATTACCACTATGGTCAGGTTCCTGGGTCATAATTGTGCCTACCTGTACACTCATTTGACAGCAATCAACAAAACAATTATAGGCTGAATTCACAACAAACCCCTTATTTCTATAGTTGAATGTTACATTATCACTTCTAAAATTAAGTATTACCTGGCAAGAATCGATTGTAAACATTTGAAAGAATATTAATTTTTTGAAAATATCCTAAATCTCATTTAGTGGTAAATATTTCAGTGAATCAGTTTTATTGCATTTGATGGAAGTATAGGAAAAAATAAGTTTAATTTCACTGAACATATCTCCTTTTCCTTGTAGCAAATACATACTAATTAATTCAAAATCCAATGAAGAAGTGATATAGAATACCTGTGACTTTATAAACCTGGAGATCGAAGACGTTCAAGTTGCTATTCATGAACTGATCTTCGGTCAATCCAAGATTGCTAAACGAGTTGCCAAGCGTACAAGAACCGTTCAATTGATAAGCTTTTGTTGAACTGTTCTTTTGTATGGTGTTATTGAATGTAAATAAATCATGCCCTGCGCCAAAGGTTGGGCCACATCCTCCAGCATCATAAAAAGCATATGTCGCGTCTGTAACAGGAAGTTTCCGAAATTGCCTATTTCCACTGTATGTCAACTGGAACAAAAAGGCTTTATCATCGATGGCGTAAGTTCCAGATGATCTCCAGGATATGCTCGTGTAACCTCCAAACACGGACATGCTGGTATTATATAGGACAGTGACTGTTGGACCTTGATTATCACAAAGCCGGTGGAATTCGGTGGCGGAGCATCCATTCTTTTGAATACTATACAGCAACGTAAAGGTTTTTGGTCCTCCACCTATCCATTGCTCTAATTGCTGCCTATCTTGTCCATCGAGTTTTGAAGCCATGATCTGTAAGGCAAGCATACAAATTTAGGAATTAATATTTTAAATGATTTTAGAGAATATCTGTCCTTATTTGTTTTTCTCCAGCGAAATTTAAAAGAGAAGGTCTTCCGTTTCATGAGAAAATGTATGAACCAAAGACTCGGGAGTGTTTCAGTTCTGAACAGTTTGGGTATTTTACTTTTTAACAAAATGTCATTCCATTGATTAGACCAAACATCAAAAGAATAACTTCGTTATCTTCAAGCAAAAATGCATAAACAAAGAACATGAAGGCACATACCAAAAGTAAAAAAGGAGAAATATACCAAATATAACGAAAAGAGCGAACAGTTCTCGTAGTAGATCACCATAGTGGTAGATCGCTGTATTTTCATAGTTGATTAGGATAGATTGTAGTGGATTAAGGAGGATTATATTAGATTTTAGTAAATCGTGACGCTCGATCACCGTTCAATTTATTGTTTCTTTTTGAACAATTTCTCCTGAAAATACAAAATATTGTTTAATGTGTCAGTCGGATCATTATAATTTACACGATATGATATGTGGATGTTAAATAGGAACAATTGGAAGATGGTTTTCAAATTCGTGTCTTTTACCTGAAAAAGAACAAGAAGAATGTACACAATACAATGGTAAAGAAATTCACCAACTTACATTACGATTAAATAAAGAATCCAACCCTTGCTTTATGCTCTGGGGCTAATATTTTATTTACTACCTAAAGATATTGTTGCTAATTGCTTCTAATCTATATAAATAATGACAATAACGACACACCAAATATCCCCTTTTCAAGACTTTCATAGCTTGAGAATAGCCGTATTCTCTGATTACTTTATAAACTATAATTTTGAAAAAAGAAAATAACTTTATTTACGAGTACAATTTAGTGAAAAGTGAATTTAGCGGTGCAAAACAATTTAATGCTTATTGAAAACAAGAATAACGAGATGAATAGCAAGATATTTGATATAAAATGTTTATTTACTTATACATGGCAAACTAGTGTTGCAGTCATTTATTAAATTAAATTATTGAAATGTTGCAATTATTAATAAATTAGAACTATAAGTGAGGTTTCAATAAGACAAACTCGTTTACCTTGCTTCACAGTAACAATTCTGACTTCATTTTAACTTAAACTTGAATTATGATTTTTCCATAAATATATATAAAAAGAAATGTATAAATAAGATAATTATATTTACAAATTAACACACACACACACACACACACACACACACACACACACACAGAGAGAGGTTCTGATTAGTATCTATTTTATTCATGAAATCTGATGGAAGTATACTTTACCAGGAACGTTGTTTTCACCATGGAATCAAAAGTGAAGCTTGTAAATATTAAAACTTGTAAATTAAAATGATGTGTAGCTGAGAATGTTGTTTTATCACTTTAGATTAAATTACAAATACTTTTCATGCATACGTCACTCGCTGCTTTCCTCAACCAAATTTTTAAGTCGGTTTGCTAAAACCGCAAACACAATCAAAGTAAAGTTTAGTGGATTTCTGTTTAACATGTACAAGTACAGTATATCACTATGGACATTATATTATTAGATGTTTGTTTTCTCCATTAATGTTACATTGACAGAATCGTGCAGTCTTTTCCACATGGCATCATATTGCACGATAATAGTATAGTATATTAGGAACTACTTTGTAAACAATTAATGTACGCTCATGTAGCAGATGATTAGTGTTTGGTGTATTAGATTTGTTTCTGAATGAACTGATCAACTGTTTCGTCCATCTAAAGTAAAGATGATAAAGTTAACGATGTGGACAAGTTCAAATGAGCCAGAAATGGAACTTTCGGACAATCAAACGAATGAATGTGTCGCAATGTCCATAACGAAAGTTAGTCGCAGTAGTTAAATAAACCATTCTGATCATTAAACAGTTACTTAGAAGAAATATTCGTAACTTTCCGCAAATATAAATCATAAAATGGTTCAGACTCTGACTAATGCATTATAGTGTCTGTACAATAGATAGCAAACATAGTGAGGCAAAGGGAACATATATCGCATATATATCAGATAAGTACCATTTTACCAGCAAGTCAAACCAATAAGTTTGTGACAAAAATGTTCCTAAAGGTATTGGAAGGAAGCTAAGGTCATCAGAGACTCTAAGACAAAGCCACGAAACAATTCATATTTCCACACTGACTAACGTAATATATATATATTTCTTTTTGCATCCTGAAGTTAATCAAGATGTACTTTTTTAGTTCTATGGATCAGAATTACATGACCCATATCAAGGGTTCCGAACCCTTATGCAAATCGCGAAATGTACTTTAGTTTCGACTACATTTCCAACTGAAATCAGTCTCCATAACACACTCAAAACGAAATGAGTGTAATCTACCAGTGTTTTCGATTAACAGAATTCATATATTCCCGACATTATGATTGCAGACAATCAATGAAAGAGCATAAACACATATGCGGTTGATTAAATTGTTCAATCACATGTACATCATCTGGAATTGACGTAATAAATGCAGTCCATCACAAACAAAAAGAAGAAGTTGAGCTGGATAGACGGAAAATTAAAATCCATCCATTCCAGACCAACTGGAAAGGTTGTATCAATGCGCATTCATTCCCAATATGACTCTAAATTTTAAATTTCAACTTGAATTAGACCAAAACAAAAATTGTTTTTGAAACTTTCAAACGTTGCTGGTCGGTGCTGTGTGCGCTTTAACAATGCTGCAGTGTATTGATGAATCTACGGCTGTGTAATTATTTTGGAATACTGCATATATTCAATTACTTTGTTTCCTGTAATGCGTTCTATTTCTTTTAAAGCCCTAAGGAGAAAAACAAAATGAATATATAATAAAATGTTTACTGCATTTGTATGGGAAGCTATTAACTCGTGTTTTGGGATTCTGCACTATCATGGTCGTGAAGTATTGATCAGCAGTATGTACATTAACTGATAGAAATGTAATTCATCAATATTTCGTTCGCTTTGGATTGCATAAAATTGTAGTCGAGTCGTAATAGCCACACAATTTAAAAAAAAAAATTATTTTCTTAATTATGAATCACATTCTTGTAGATACTTTCATGTTAACGAACGTTGTCCAATAGAGCATAGAGATACTCTTATAAATGGAAGGTCAAGTCCAACTTTCATACAAAACACCGGTACAATCTCATATCAAATTTTGTCTCTGAATCTACGCTTCACAAAAGTAACTTACATAGGGTGTTAAGGTTACAATGTAATTGCCTATTGATAAAGAATGCTTTTATCTAGGTACATAATGACCTTGATTTTCGCCAATCGTCCTCACCATCGTTTTTTTTACCTTATCATAACTTAGTATATGAGTAAGAAATCCTCATGTATTATCAAGCCCATTCCACGTCTATTTCGAGAATCAGTCACTAAGAACACGTCATTGTTATTCAAACATGTTCAAATATTAGTAGTGACTAAAATATTATATTTGCAGGAGAGCTGTTCATTATTTTCGTCAAAACTATTCGTGTATTCATTGGGATATTTAAACAGCATGGCTCTAAATTTGTGTTGTTATTGTAAAACATTTCAGCACTTAAATTATTGTCTCCTGTTGTATAGATTGTTCAATGGCTAAAGCTATTAATACATATAACTGGCCTTTTACCTATTTTTCTTTTCTTTCTTTCATTAGCATACGAGCGAGGAGGTTTATGCTGTATGATATACATGTCTCGCATTTGTCCAGTAAGATTGTTATCTCTTGATCTTTGTTGTTACATGTGTTGTGATGATACGATGGCTGCCATAATCTGTGACGTTATATACGAACAATAATGTGTTATTTACGTATCCGTATTAAAACTTCATGGTGGCCATTTAAATATAGTTACGTGATCGTGGTCGTTAACCTTGCTTTCAGTTGTAGTGCACTGAGTACACTTTGCCTTAATACAATATCTTCTTCACCAATATAACATGTTTGTTGAATTAAATTGTTTCATCGTCATATACGAACACTACATGTTTCGTATTTTCCGGTCGTAATTTTTCATACACTTATTTTGCAATCTTATCTCATTAATATTCTTAAATACGCTCTGCAGCTTGGCCAAATAACGTTTTATAATATTTCTTATTAATTGATCTGAGGTACAATTAAAGTCATGATGGAATATGTATGGTTGTTTGGGTATCCAGGATCGTACCTTATATACTGTCAGTCCTTCACACATGTGGAACGGTTATACGTTTAAAATCATAATAGAGAATATACGGCATTTTAAAGTGGTCCACCTAAATTTGTTTTTACAACCAAGCCTTCTCCAGATATTATATTTTTAAGTTGTAAACATTGTAATATGCGTTTTTGTTGAAATATTTCCAGTGTATTGAAAGCAGTTAATCGTATTTTTTACAAAACTATGTCCCCTATCGTGTCTGGTTATCTGTGATGACATAAATGTTAAAAAATCATCTTAATACAAACGTGTGTAAAATTCCATTTGTATAGTCGTCAGGACAACATTACTTAAATATTATTAAAGATATTTTAGCATGTTCTTTTCTTGTTTGTTCAGGCATTCTAACAACAATATTCAAGTTTTTTCCCACCGCGGCACTATCGCTGTGCTCTGCATATGCGTTGTTGACACTGCTGCGCGTGAAGTCTTCGCCATTGTCGATCAACACGACAAAGCCGTCCTCTTCAGGACACATTTCCACAGCATATAGATACATACCGTTTTCTCTTCATTCAGATATTCCATAACATTTACAGATACATAACATTTAGTTCAGCTTTGTTTGATTCTTGATTTATCATGTACATCATCTGAACTAATGACTTTATCTGTCTCAATTGTATTTTGATGGTCTTACTAAATGATTACTCGATGTGTTTAACATAAAATTGCAAGGTACAGAAAACCATTACCTTTTTACGTTTAAACAAACTTCTATATTTCAACTTCTTTCAGGAAATCTGTGTATGACCTGCCACTTAGCATTTAATGCCTGTTTAAAATATTACATTATAAATCCTATCAAACAATCCAATTTGATCTCAGACTTATATCTGGTCCAAAACTGGTAAGTTGCTAATAAACGTGTAATGACGTTATCAATTTCGCCCGTTTAATATATTTAGAGGTTTTGTTCTGTTGTGAAAGTCAAAAACATTTACATGCTCAAATTGCATTCCACCAGCTTCAATTATGTTTCATTATCACTGAAATACAATCTTGATTGTTACCACCATAAATAAGGTCTCATACTGGTTTATTCCTTTTACGTTTGAAAGACGTATTAAAGGTAATTTTAATTTTTGTGTTGTCATTCATGATATACTTTATTTAGCATAAGAACATCTGCTGTGCCTGGTCCATCAATCACTCGCGGCAACCATATATAGAGTTTTGTGCACCTGAGACTGGCATTTTCACTAAACAATGTTAATACATCTTAACGCTATCTATAACCTTGGTGTATCGAACAGATATTATATGCTTCGAGTCTGTGAATTTCATTGGATGCGGTGGTTTCAATCAGAATTAAGTTGTTAAAATTTGAACACAATGCCTACATGATCGAAACAATGTGGATACATAAACTGAATGGTCTCATAAATAGGCAATTTTTCATGCCGGACCGTGTTTGTACACTACCTTTCACTCAAATATACATTTAATGGTTTCTCTCTGATACGTAGTACTGCTTTAGATGCTAAACTTACAAAGTATCCTTTTGAAGTATCGCACTGCTCTTGCACGACATTGGTTAGTTTGTATTACATACAAAGGGAGGCACATCATGAAGTCTAGTAGATGTCGCTATGACAAAGCGCTGCAATATCTTTTCGATCCGCCAAGGTGTAGGTAGGGTTAACATACCGGAACCTTGGCAAGCGAAGAAGCTGAGACGGGAATAATTGCTTTCTCTTACAGTGAAATTGTAGGGTTGCTGCTACTGGTTTCCTACTTCGCTGAATCGCTTTAATCACACTGCATGTGAAACTGTTTCTGGAGTTCAGATTTGCACGTTGGTATCGTATAACATCTAGTCTTAAACAATACCAATGCAAGCCCTTGTCAATTGGTTATTAAAGTATCTTTGACTCAAAACCATTCAACCCAATCCTCTTTCATACTTGAACGAACGAATGACTAGAAGAATCAGGTGTGCTTTTTCATTAGCGATTCTAATTTCCTTATATACTGTTATTGAAACTATTAATATTTCAATGTAATATTGTTGAGTTAATTATGTATTTGCGTTTCATCTCTTTAAAATCATGGAATCTCTTTTAATGATTCTTTCACATCTTTAAGCCTTTAACATTTCCACGTTCGTCTCATAGTTGTTTTTTTAAAAAAAACAACTAAGAAACACATAATCCAGTGTAATTTGTGCCAGAATCTGCTACGTGGATACTACTCAAGCTCATGTACAAATTATTTTAAAACTAGAGCCAGACGTTTAGATCTGAAACCAGTTATAGTATTATGGTGTCTTTAATTTGAAAGAGAAGTAGTAACATGCATTTCAGTTATTTTGTATTAATAATTATATGGCATATAGCCTTGCTTCACACACTTGCTAATAAGTAACAATTCTGATATTCATAAGTCCCATTTTAAAGGCATACAACCTAAGATTTTCGACTTTTTTGTTCTTGCAAATGCATGATATTATGAAAAGTATAGTAGAAATAATGAGTAATTACAGGTCATTCAGTTTAAAAAATGTACATCTGTAAGTTTAATCAATGAAAATATAACGATTTTCTGTACGGATTGCTAATTAATTATGCAGAAACGGAATTTACCGATCTTCTCCGTAGTCGCAGTGTCACATGAAGTCGAGGTAAGCATATGTTTCGCTTTTGAGTAATTATTGCCCTATTCTTCGTCTGTCCTTCTCCTTAGTTCATTATAGTCACCCACAATATATGTATTGCTTATAGATTTCTCATTATATATGATAAATTACAAGAAGTAGGCAAAAAGTCAATACGATGTAAAATCCTGACAATAAGAGGTTCCTTTAAGGGGCGATTCTTGAAAGTGTTTACTTGTCGTGTTTGTGAGGTTGTGTTACGTTGTAAGATAAACCAACTAAAAATGTGATAATTTGTATCATTGTAATCAGAACCACTATTAAAAGGCAGCAGACGAAGATAATACCACCGGGGGAAATGGCATACTGCTAATAGGCAATTTATTTTATGGACTTAAGGATACCTAAGTACTGGCAACAGACATGTCATTCCAAGCTGTTGTGTATGGCGTATAAATAAATAATTTTGGCCAGTACCATTTTGGATTTACTCAAGGAAGACTTGGGTGATCTATCCAATGATATGATGTGTGAATAATGAAATTTATGTTTATTTTAAGTTGTATAAAACATTTCTTTTGTAGTATGCAATTTTTATTTTGCATAAACAAGTTTTGTTAAAAATTGTTTTAGCTACCTACCCACTAAAGAATGATTATATGTATGGCTATGTTTTGAAAGCAACTGTGAGGAGACTGCTTATTAGAAACATGAATTGAAGTTGACTAGCATTGTCATGGGATGCAAAGGATGTAAACAACGAAAGTACACTGGTGAACATGATTTTAATTGTGCATATACCGTAACACATTAAGTTAAATGATAAATAACGCATAGTCATGAGTTGAGAAAGCAAAACTTGTTGCAGTGTTTCATGAATAAAGATTGGCTTGTAAATATCAACAGAACTACAAACATTAGGATACTATTCTATCCAGATACTGCTCATTAATTTCAATTACATGTGAAAAAAATTGGCTCTGGAAACAGAATAAGGTTTTTAAGACTTAAATACTAGTTCATCAAAAGCAACATTGAATGATTATATCACATAATATGTGCATCATCAGCCGTCTTATTACAACTAAATCAAATATACTTGACACCAATTAAATGCATCAAATTTTCAGTTTTTTAAATGTGTTCATTTACCATAGAAATAATTATACCCTTTATATAAATACCCAGATGAATGTACACAGCTGCATACACTGTAAAACTGTTATATATTATGTAATGTACTAAACTTATACATGTACAAATGTGCATGTACAGACATAACTTTAATTCAAGAGTACAGTCAGGCATAAAAATGAAGGATATCATCTAAGAATAATTATGGCATATAATATATAGAGATTTTCCGTGTTATTTAGGTTGGGAGGGGTGCTCCCAATATTATTTAAATTATTACAAAAGACCTCCCGGCTTGGTTTTATGAGGAATTGAAGTAGTGATAGAGAGATGCAATGCTCAGAGCTCCCAGTCAGTGGTGCCGACAGTTAAATTAATGAATACACAAAATGTGAAAGTCAAATAAACAACAATTTAATATCATTAAATAACAGTCATCTCTCAAATGAAACTCAAATTAAAACCCTATCACTAGTCTTTAACTCGACCAAGTTATGGCCTATTTTATCATCTGACTGTAATTGATTCTCCTCCTGTCCTGTGTTCCTACTCATCTGTATGATCTTTCTCTGGACTGGTAGTCCAACTGCCTCCAGTCCGTCTAATGTCTGCCTCCGTTCTTCCTTTCTCTTTGTCTCTCAGAGACATTTTATATGAGAAACTAGTGTACCATTACTATAACAGATTGATTACAGACATCCCATTCCAAAATACTAGACAGTTCTATAGAAATTACATTGATGTTTTAGTATCTTGTGCTTGTTTTTTTATACTTTTGACAAAAGTGATTACCATTTACTCAATGCCAAACTTTAGTACATCACCTAAACAAACTACTGCAGAGAAACAAATATTGAAAGTAAGCCCATGCCCTCACCCCCATGTATGTTTCCTATTGCATTTCTTTTAAAATTAGGGTAGCTAGGCACACACACACACACACACACATATACTGATTAGTATATATAATGTACGAAGTACAATGCAAAACTGGCTCAGATATACATATCAAATTCAGGAATGCAGGGGTCATGCTACCAGTGTTGATACTAATTAGCCTACACAGACAAACAAACTCTTACACATTCACAGGGGTGTTTTAATTGCTAACTGACCATTAACCCTGTTTGCAACAATATATCACTGCTCAAGTTCATGAAATTGGGCCTACTATACAGTGATGGAATTATGCCAAATTCTGTTTCAAAATTGTAACAGTGTGTGTGATTTGGATTTTTAACATACCTTGAACAATTTTTGAGTCATATTGCTATGATGTTTGAAGTGTGGCAGTTTATAGTGATGTCATGCACTAAGGCATCGTGCCGCAGACATGTAGCATGACATCCCACCCCGTTACATTATCCTGACAGTAGGACAACCAGTCCATACACTAACCTCTTAATGCTGAGCACCAAATGAGGCAGCTGTTAATACCATTTTTATGTGTTTGGTATGACTTGGCCAGGGATCAAGGACCCCAACCTCTTGCATATGAGGTGGATGCTCTTAACACTAGGCCACTGGAACGGTCAACACCAGTATGTAAATAGTAATTTGTTAACAAATATAGTCGGTGAATATCATTTCTAATTTATTTATTTTTTTAATTAAAAAAAAGACAGAAGTTAACAGCATTATTTTCTTTATAAAATCAGTTTAAAACTGTATGTGAACCTTTAATGGCATGTTTAGCGGGAGCAAATAAATCAAGATGAAGAGTATGGATTGAAGTCATTTGCTCCAATGTACATTTTTTTCTTTTCAAAGTATACTAGAAATCTTTCTGACTGCAATTTTACACAAAACATTTAGAAAATAAAATTATTAAAAAGTACTTTATTATGCAATAATACAGACTTGTAATTACATGATTTTAATCTTGTTACTTCTATAAGATTAAATGATTTACAATGTATAGCCTCTGCTGTGCTTTTTTATACATCATATGGCCAAAATACACTGCATTTACCTCAATCTAAACATACATATAAGACAAGTATAAATGCAATGGGTATGAAAAGTTAGAAAAGGTCTTACATCTTGTTGTTAAAATGCATGTTTTTTTTAAAAGCTTTAAGAACATAATCAACAGTGGTCTGAAGATATACTGCTACTTGGAAATCAAACAGATGCTGGACTTCAGCTCATGGTAGGCACTTCAAAAAAGACTTAGTCAAAGTCTATATGGGTCCATGGTAGGGAACATTTCTTACCATACAATCACTAGAATAGTCTCTCCATAACAATTTGATATCAACAGGTATTACCTGACTAAAAGGCCTAAATCATTTTAACTTAAAATGAGATTTCTACTTTGTAACAATCTCTTCTGTAGGTGGTGGTGCTATTGGAGCAAGTACATCAGATATTCACCTAGGATCATTTATGTCCAAAACAACTGGCTGGTTCATGCAAACTCTATCATCTAACCTCATTTCAATATTTTCATATTTATTTCTGGAATATACAGGTACTGTTGATCAGCTTTCTTTGGGTATGCAGACCATCTCTCACTTTTTTGTTAAATGACCTTTGGTATCTGACAAGAAAATGCAAACATTTCACTGACAATGTCATTTTATATTTTTTTAATTCTCAAAAGTCCAAATAAAAACTGAATACAATTACATGTAACAAATCATTTTGCTACAGATGAAAATGTCAAAATAGCAAATCTGTATCTTACCCATATATCATAAAAATGTTTAGATCCTTTACAGAATTTTCTAATTACATTAGACTAATTCTAACCAAAATTGGTTTTTGAAATTTATTTTAAAAAATGTCTTCTGTAAAAGATAAAATTGTACCACAAACAGATGGTTTATCAACTTTCAGGTAAAGCATTAATATTTTAACAAAGATTAATTATTACCTTAACAAGAATAAAGTTTATTACCTTATTGTTCCATCTGTGTTTACAATCACATCTCTGTCAATATGATTGTTATAATCAAGAGCTGCCAACAGATTCCTAGCTCTGAAAGCTGATGGTTTATATGAATGTCTTTTAGAGGCATACAATAAAATCAAACTTCTGGAAATTCTCCAGTTCTGCTGTACTTCTGAAACAAAGTAAAATGACTAAATAAATAAATTGATTCAGATGCAGAGAACTATTAACATTTATAAATCCCCATTAATCTGTTTCGATGAAAATGCCAATGTACAGTAGCATTATACAGGCAGAGAATAATCAACTCATTCCACCCATACTATTTTTTTTTCCTTGTCACCTGGGGGTAGGGAGCGCATTTGTGGGCTAATTTTGAATATATTGAAATACATCTGTTTCCAAGAGATTTGATTAGATATACACCTAGGTGTGCTAGAAACATCATTCGGCATAAGGGTAAAAGTGGGAGTTTTTCCTTCTTCTGACCCATCATTTTCCTTCCATCCCCAATTTATCCTACTTTTGCAATTGTTCACCTGTATGTGTATAGCTCAGACCGGTGTGAATTAGATTGCAAGCAAAAAAGTAAAAAGTCCAGAAACAAAATCTGATTCCAACTATGGACATGTGTGCAAAAATCGGGCAAAGCTTGACCCCTCCCTTCCTGTACACATGCATACTTTTTATTTACACACACACCATCTGCATACATGCGATTGCCTTCCCCATTCTGTAGAACAGCCAATATTTAATCCACACAGAAAAGATCAAGGATTAACAATAATATGTATTTAATGTAACAGATAGTCCACCAATGTTGAATGTCTGGCTGCATCAAAGAAATAAGCAGCATAACTTTAAAAAGTTTGTCTATTGTCCACTAAAACTCAAACACCAACTGAACCCAGTCAAGCAGGTTACTTATTAGACAAATTACTATCGAGGTATATGTGTACGTATATTATCAGTAGACCATCCACCCCCATACACAAGCATATGCATTTGGGTAAACCCCCCTTGCCCTCTCCATGTGTATTAAATGGACAAACCATAACTATAGCCTCAGTGTGGTTTGTATTTATAATACAATGTATTCATTTTGTTTCTGTGATAACCAGTATATCTTCATTATTTCAATTATGCATTGATACTATATTTAAGATAAATTGTAAATACACAATTTTTACTTTTTTGATAATACACAGAAAAGAAAGCTTTTGTGGGAGCAACTTTCTGTTTCATACACAAATACCAGCCACAAATACCAATACAATACTATACATTACTTTTAGTTTAGTTACATATATCATGCATGTATCATAATGATTGTTTTTTTAGGATACTTAACTCAAATATTCCCTTTTATGTATGTATCACAATTGTTTTTGTTAGTATACTTTCTCAAATGGGTTGATGAAACTTTTAGACTTTTCCATCAACTTCAGACAAGACTGAATCCCTTAAAATAAAATTTTGAAATGTGTAAATACTAATGTTGAACTTGGGAATCTTTAGTTTTGTATCAAAAGAAATTATCATTTATCTTGGTTATTAAGACCTGAATGATAATGCTTCAAGAAATAATAATAATAACTTATTTAAAGGGGTGACTAATTTAGTCAAAAACTATTCTCCCTTGAGGACCTTTAACTAAAATACATACAGCATGATGAGGAACATTTCAATAACAAAAAAGACATATGCCAACAAACAATTTACAACAAAAATATTATTCTAAATAAAACAAACCAGATTTTAACAAAATGTACAATCTTTACCAACTGAAAACTATTAAACTAATATAGAATGATACATATCCAGGTAAATCCTTAGATGTGCATCTACCAAAATATTTGTAAACAAGTAAATATACATAAAATTTTAAAAAAATGTAGTAATACTTACACAGATGCCATATCTGATTATGATGTGGTTATATCAGACACAGCAGAAATGTGTATCCTATGAATTGTTGGCCCAGGTGTAGAAGTTGTGGCCATGTCTTCTGTGACATTTTTCTGATGTTTTCCTTGCACTGCCATTCAATTCATTACCTAATATAGCAAGGGAAAATAAATGTTTTATTAGACGCTTTAGTATTATATACTTTACAAATAATAGTATGCATAATATATACTTAACTGTATTGCATTACTTTCATTTACAGCCATCACCATTTACATTATATATATTTTTTTTTTATTTAAAAACAAACAAAAAACAGAAGTGACTGCTTGCCTCTAAATAAAGTCTTATGGTTGCAAGCGAAAATGATGATCATTAATACCCCTTTGATGGCCTCAAAAATAGCAGCAGTGGAAAACGTACATGCGGTTTTCAGCGATATTGTTGCATGGCTGTGACATTTTATTTCAAGCTAAATGGAATAATGCCAGTTTATATAAAATATGTTATTTTAAGAGTTTTGATAAAGAGTTAACAATACAGATATAAAATAGCGGTATAAAAACTTGACTGTTCATTGCGAAATTGAGACTCACCATGACACCAGTATCCAGCAAGAATTTGGCGACCTCTGGATTAGTTTCCAGGCTCAAAGTGGACTTTGTTTTATTCCATCGTTCATGCTGGTCACCAATACATATGCGTGTGCTGCCATAATTTGCCCAAAGAGCTTTTTGCCCCCTCCTTTCAGAATCTAAGTTTTGATTTTCGATCTAGTTGTGAACACGCCATTATTTTTGTAAACACGTGTTTGCGCATGGCTAAAATTCCTAATCTTCGGGAGAGGTCAACACAGAGGTTACATGAATATGGGCGTGGCAAACAGCGAATTTTTGTCTGCAGACAATAATTCAGAATCGCGTTTTTTATCACAAAATTTCCGATACTAGCCTGATTTCGGCCTCAGAAACAGCCTGAATCATAATTATTCATCTAATTAAGTAATCGTGAACTGAAAAAATAAATATATAATTTCATTCGTTTTTACTTAGGTTGTATGCCTTTAAAAGTTGCCCACCATATGTCTTGGCTGGTAGCCCAAATCTAAAATCCGTATTTTATCAGTTTGTCAAAATCTATAAAGATGGCATTTTGGGGAGGATAATGTAATGATTGTTGATGTCCTGTTATACGAATGGAAGTTATTTCTTTGATAGGAACAATGTATAACTTACGGGATTTTAAAATATGATATTGAATCCGAACGTAGATATCAAATACATCAACAAGATATACATACTAGAGCCCAGTTAACTTTGTATATTTTTGTTTTATAAATAAACACGAGTGATGGAGTAGTTTATGGTCCCTTGGCCCTGGAGATTTTGGTTGATTCAAATGAGGGGGTCTGCATGTTAACATCAAAGACAGCACCATTGCCGTACCGGGAGGGGGGGGGGTCTCTTTGAAAGTTAGATTGGCTCTGTATTTCATTCTGAAAAAACAGCCATATCGTTAAGAGACTCAATGTTATTTTTTGTTACAATACGAGCGATCGAGAAACATTCTCGAACATAGATGCGAGATTTAACATTGCAAAATAAATGTCTTGGTTAAACCAGTCTGTTTGAAGAAGTTGTTTGATCCAGGATAGCCATATCTATACCACTACACCGCTTTATATTATTATCATTATTATTATCAACGTGAATGAGGCAACTTGAATGAATCGGTACTCTCTAGGGCACCTTATGACCCTTTTCAAAATCGTCTCATCTTTACGTGGTAGGTTGATAGCAAAGTAAAATATTTGATTCTCTTGCCATCCGTGTGTATATCGGCATGGTGTGTAACTGTGCACTACAACAATATTTGTTTCTCGTGACCCATAGATAATTCAATAAACATCGCCGAAACATTGTTTCAATCACCATTTTCTACAACATTTAAATATATTTATTTATCACCTTTTCAATGTGAAGGCAGAATACAGATGATTCCACCTTACTTAAAGCACTTGTATGGCCTCTCTTTACGTTTGGTAGAGACAATTTAATCAACAAGTGTCACAAACAAAAATGGAATAAAGGCATAAAGGTGAAACCATTCTCATGTCACAGGACCAAAACATACTCCTAAAGTCAATATCGGTTACGTTCGAGTCTTTCGTTTTCAAAACAAACACCAAAAAAATGTTAATATGTCGGCAACAACAGTTGTATGCTATTTGTTTAAACAAATAATAAACAATCAAACACCATACATAAGTTGATGATCTTGGTGGGTTTCGGTGGAAGGACAATTATTATAATACGAACCACAACAGGGGCGGATTTCAGTGTTATCTGGGAAACCGATTATGAGAAGTGGGTCGATCGTTTTCCTTAAAATAGACAACTGTTTCCATTTTTTCTTAGAAATTATACTACAGTAACTGGAAAAGGTGCGTAGTCTTGGACTAAATCCTACAAACTTGGCTGAATGAGCTACCCTACATCAATTCACACTTTGTTTTGTGGTGGAATACATATTTTGGCCATCTCTCTCTCTCTCTCTCTCTCTCTCTCTCTCTCTCTCTCTCTCTCTCTCTCTCTCTCTCTCAATATAAATAACTTGAACAGCACAGCTATACTTTCGTTTTCATCTATTCTGTGCGAATCAAAAAAATAAAGTAACCACATTAGTCCAAGAAATGTTATAACGAACCCTCAAGAAATATTTCAAAAATAAATATTTGCAGGCTTATCACAAGTTTACGAGAAGAAGAAAAAAGAAAGCTTTACAGTATATTTGTCTCTTACACGCTGAACTTACCGTGTGTTTTTGTTTCTCAGTTCTTCCTCTGTATGAACAGTATTACTCACCGGAAAAGTACTCCTAATTATTGACCCAGGAAACGTCAACTCAAGACTCCGAACCGAACAACTTTCCTCAATTACGAGATGAATTTTACTTCCTTATAATAATAATAATAATAATAATAATAATAATAACATTGAAAAATTGTAAGATTCTTTTTAGCAGCATAAAGGGTGGACAGACCGAAACTATTTCTGGTAGACGAGACTAGAGAGAGAGAGAGAGAGAGAGAGAGTGGTGAATAGACAAATTTCAAATAAAAAATAAGGCCTCTACGGAGACTGAAACTAATTTAGACTACTAGAAGGGGTAAACAGACCAAGTTTTTAAACCTCTACGGAGACCGAAACTATTTCAGACAAATTAAAACTGTTATGGTTTTAACCGAAGTTACTTTTAGGCAAAAGTCTTTTGGATTTCACATACAGACTAATTTGTAAAGTCTCATTCCTTAAGTCAATCAAATTATTGGACTGGTCAGTGAGTTTAAAATTAATTCTCGTTAATGAATCATTATGATATCGCATATACACCGGATCTGTTGGCTCTTCAATTATTAAAAATCCGGCGGGTGGAGCCATTGGTGCAAACGAATATAAAATGTATCCCTGCTGGGCCTGATTTGATTTTCGAGATTTATTTGGTAACTTCCATCAACAGCGTCACATACTAAATTTATTGCAACCACCAAGGATATATTCACATTTTGAGGAGCAATATGCCTACCACCATTGTCTGGGTCATTATTATGTTTGACGATGGTTGTTTGTGGTTGTGTTATTTTTTCCATGCGGCAAGTATTTGTGGTAAATACTCATCGAGGAGGTCACTGAGTGTTTTATATAAACTGGTCTGCATTATACCCGGGGAGTTTAAATGTTGGAATATCTTCTACGCGTATATTATTTACCCTTGCAAATTCTGTTCTCGTTTTATGATAATTGTTATATAATATATATTGAATAAATCGTGAATTGAATGATTCCATATCGGCGATAATTGGATTCCATATTTCTACATATTTGATAATTTCATCTCGGGAAGATTCTTCTCGAAATGTTTGTTGTAATAGGGATTTATATTTTTCAAAATCCTTACTTATTATTACGGAGTTTTCGGTAATTTCATCGTATTTTGGTTTGGTAAAAAGTCGATAAATATCAGATATTTTATTTCCATCGTATGATATTATTGCATCATGATATGATTCCTTATCTGAAGTATAATCAGACTTTTAGGGTTCTGGTATATTTTGATGAGATGGTGTCTGAGGTGGGATTTCAGGCCATCCTAGCACATTTCTTATAGAACTCTGATATATATATATATATATATATATATATATATATATATATATATATATATATATATATATATATATATATATATATATATATATATATATATTTATGCGGTATTTTGATATTATCAAGCCGGGTCACAATAGCAGGAAAATCAGCAATGATATCGTCTTGTTTTTGTTTAATAGTATCAATAGTTGTTTTAATATCAGAAAGTTTCCTTGGGACAGTCATCGGATCACCAAAGAAATTATTCATGATTTCATCCGATTTTCTAAAATTCCTACGGAGGCTTGCAAACGCACTTGCATGAACATCATACTTAGCTCGCAGCGTTGATAGTTTACCATCTGTGGTTTTATACTCGTCGTGCAGTGTCGTTAGTTTATCATCTACATATTTTTTTGTCACAGCATAAGTATTCAGTGTTTGATCGCCAAGTGCAGTTATTTCATTAGAGTTCATGTCAAAGGAGCCTGTCATTGTGTCGCCGAATGTTTTTATTCGATTGTTAATACTATCTATCACAGTTGGTAAAAGAACTCCTGGTTTAATCTTACCGGTGAATCAATCACCGCTAGGGAATTTTCAGTTACTCCATTTATTTTAACAATAATAAAATATTTATTATTATCATAATAAATCAACATAAATATTTATGTTGATTTATTATGATAATATAAAAATTACTTATTTTAATTTGTCTGAAAAAGTTTCGGTCTCCGTAGAGGTTTAAAAACTTGGTCTGTTCACCCCTTTTAGTAGTCTAAATTAGTTTCAGTCTCCGTAGAGGCCTTATTTTTATTTGAAAACTTGTCTATTCACCACTCTCTCTCTCTCTCTCTCTCTCTCTCTCTCTCTCTCTCTCTCTCTCTCTCTCTCTCTCTCTCGTCTCGTCTGCCTGAAATAGTTTCGGTCTGTCTATCCTTTATTCTGCTTTTTTTTTATTCGATAGCTTCTTAATGACTGTGTGGCTACGTTAACTAGCAAATATAATGAGTGAGGCTCCCGTCGAGATTTAATCAACTTCGCTTTTTAATGAAAATGTGAAAAGTTTGCGGTCTTGCATGCAATTTTATTATTTTCATCTTAAAATTCCTTAAATAAATATATTTGGACTTTTCTGAGCATTTGTTCAACTTTCTTTTTTAAAACAGAGCTCACATTGAAATAGTGAATATGCACGGATAAAGTATAGTGTGGACTATAAATTAATCACACGAGTGTAAATAGTGCAATTGATAGGTAGAATAAGCTCTTTTTCGCAGCTTGTAAAGACACGATCCTGTTCTCAGGATTGACAAGCAATCCTCGGCGATCCATCGTCTTGCTTTTTCTTGTTGATGTTGCAAGGAACTATATCAGACAAATGGCCAGGGACGGAAAATAACTTGCTAAGAAACCATTCAGGGGTTTGACAATCGGCTCTTGAGAACAAGACCTTGCTATACACAGAGATAAGCGAAGCAAAGATGACATTTAAAATGCAGACAGGAAATACTTTTGGTATAAACGCCGGACTCAGTAGAGATGAAAGAATGCCTACAAGCAGCAAAACTCAAATGGGAACAACATCTGCAGCATCGGTGAGCGAAAGATACCCACGCTTTCCTGACTCATAGTTAATTTTGTTAGAAGATGAACATGGTCCATATTTCGCTCTCTCTGATATATAAGTCTGCAAAATAAAAAGAACAGACAATCTTATTCAGAACAAGAGCGATATCAGTTTGATGTCAGAACCTGAATCGATCTCTTCGAGCTTATATTGAGCGAATCTGAAAAAGTGGTTCGACCGCTTCAATACAGTTTAGTAAATGAAAAAAAAAAAAACCACCCACCTCAACAACAATTAGACAAAATAAAAACTATCTCATGAAGAATTTGAGGCGCACAATAGCAGCTTACAAGAAAAGGTGAACAATCTCACGGAATGAATACATTTTCATAGACTTTACTTTGCATTTATAATCTTTGTTCCTTTGCTCCGCAATGTCGAAAGAAATTGAGATTATATCCATGTTCACTGTAAACCTCCGGCGGCCCCCCCCCAACTCCGCTATTACCAAGCTTACCCAACACACACACACACACACACACACACACACACACATATATATATATATATATATATATATATATATATATATATATATATATATATATATATATATATATATATATATATATATATATATATATATATATATATATATCGCGCTTATATAAACATTACATTGCGTTAATATATGGTATTTAAGCTAATTTGCGTATGTGACTTCACTTTGGTTATATTCCGAGTTCCTATTTTTCTTTAGTTTTGATTTTCTCCGTTTAATTTTGCATTTTTTAAATTATATATTCATCTACACATCAGGAATTACTTGATACTTTTTTATAATTTGTGTTAATTGCTTTTAAAGTATCGTCTAGTTCACTATGCATTATGTCTTTTCAGTTTCTAGTCTGTAATTAGTTTGCACATGCCTTTGGTGAATAAGTATTGAACCTTAAAGTTGAATGCATTGGGCATTATGATTTTATAGCATTTAAACCAGAGGAATCTTAGTAAAGGATCACTTCGACGTTGTATGTCAGTATTAATACTTCAAAATTTCATGTAATATTCTATTAGTTTGATTGTTTGTTTATGCAAATGTGTTTGATATTACTAGGTTTTATATTATGTATTGTTTATACAATTCCATGGAAATGTGTTGATGCTAGAGTTGTTACGCAATTAGTATATTCAATTTCATTGAAATGTGTTAATGCTAGAGTTGTTATACAATTAGCTTATTCATTTTCATGGAAATGTGTTGATGCTAGAGTTGTTATGCAATTTTTCTTTTTAATTTTGCAGTTATTTGTTCATTAGTAAAATTGATTGCATGCGGCCCTAATTTCAGATGTGTAGGATTGCATAGGGTTATATGAAATAAATATGAAATAATTTAATTTGTCTGTTAAGACGATACTGTTTATCGTGAGTTCACGATAAATACCGAATTATATTTAATCCTGTAATTTTGAAGAAGAACCCACCTTGTAGATTAAGGATTGAAGTGAGTTATGATTAGTGGATTTTATGCAATAGTAATTGAACATGTTGTAGCATGCGGTAGTTTTCGATAGAACGCTCACGCGGCAATTATGATCTGTCGCTATAAAGCGAGGGCAAGGTATTACTGTTGTAAGTCAGATTTATGCAGTGTCCGGATGGCTAGTATGGTCTGAGTAAGGTAAGTGAAGGAATTTGATATACATTTTGAAAGTGGTACATGTAGAGATTCATGAATATTTTCGTCCTTTACGGAAACAGCTTTCAGAGAGAGAGAGAGAGAGAGAGAGAGAGAGAGAGAGAGAGAGAGAGAGAGAGAGAGAGAGAGAGAGAGAGAGAGAGAATCCAGAAGAAGAAAAGTGACGAGTGATGTCCGGAAAAAGTGGAAGTGACGATTTTGAAAAAAAGGACTGGGAAGTTCAACAAGGATACGGTAGTCGTAATACGAAACGTTGGAACACATCGACATGAATGTGATGCAATCAGTCGTATACTTTGCGGTTTTTTTATTGGTCGTTGTAATGATGCAATAAATCCAAATTAGACACTGCTATTAACTCCTGTTGATATAACTTATGTTGAATTGACATCACCACTATTACTTTGGTTAATTAATTTTTTCTTTTTCTTGTCTAAATGGACTCGTATTGTATTATTTCTTCTCAATAATATTGCCTAGTTCTCTGTTGATATGCTATCTACTCACTCACACAAGGTCATAACATCGAGGGAGGTCTTTCCATAGATAACATAGAGCAGCGGAGGGGGCGAATCGGACAAACGTTTTAGGCAAATATTTGTTAAGCAAAACCCTCTTACGAAAAACGAAAATAAAAATCTTACCAACCTAGGTGCAGATTTGTTGTCGCTCCCCCTCAGCTGCTACGGGTTAACTATTCTTGTTGAAATTGATAGCAATTTATGATTTCACAAACAGACTAATTTGTAAAACCTCACCTCGTAAATCAGTCAGATTATTGGATTGGTCAGTGAGTTTAAAATTAATTCTCGTTAACAAATAATAATGACACAGCATATTAACTGGATTAGTTGGATCCTCAATGATTAGAAACCCTGGAGGAGCTGTTGGTGCAAAAGAATATTAAATATATCCCTGCTGAGCTTGATTTGATCGTTTGAGATTTATTTGACAGCTTCCTTCGATAACATCACATACTAAATGTAGCGCAATCACCGAGAAAATATTGACGTTGAACGGAGCGATATGTCTGCCGCCTCCGTCTGGGTCATTATTATGTTTGAGGATAGTTGGACCCTTGTTTTGTTGTCTCTGTGCCGTGACTATCGTATTAAATTTTTCATCAATGAGATAATTAACGGATTTTTTTTAGTTCATTTGCGTTATAACAAACAAACTTGAAATTCGGTAGATCAGCTTCTGTTATATTGTATGCAGTTAGAAAATTTTGTTTAGAGTGATGAATGCTGTCATCGCGGTGATTAATTATTACTTGAATTACTCACTGGTTGATATATTCCATGTCGGATGCAGGTTGATTTAATATTTCTATAACGCGTGATGATTTCATTGTGATTAGATTCATTGAAAGCTTGTTGTAGTCGTTGTAGTTGTTGACTGTGTTCTTGATTGATCTCTCTAAAGTACTCAACGATTCTATTATGGTCAATATTTATGTATGTGATTGATTCTGGAGTTTTTCCAACCTTAAATCTCCAAAAAGCGGAATCCCGATCAACAAAATTAAAATAACTACCAGGCAACGATGATTTTTTTTTATATCACTGAGGTGTTCTCGATACGATGTAGTAATTTCATGGTATGATTGTTTATCCGTGACATAATCAGATTTGTGTGGTTCGCGTGAAGGTGTTATTTCAGGCACCCTAGTATTGTTCTTATTGAACTCTGATAGATATCTACGGCATATCAGGGTGAGTTTATCTCAAACGCGGATGATAAAGTCGGCTCGTGAACCGTTATAGCGATTTTTGATTCTCTTCCAGTAATAGATTTTATTCTACGCTGAAATTCAGCATTGATTTGTTCGATTTGGTATGACCCAGATGGTAACGAAACAATGTTCCAGTCTGGAGTTCCGTCCTTGCGGTTTTTATACGCGAACACCAAAAGAATTATTCGGTTGTTGACCACCAAATGCTACGGACCTAATGTTAGGCCAACTATGGTATACTCGTAGTTTTGCTAGCGCTATCTCCTTCACGGGAATCGGAGTATGGAAATTCACTCTGAATTAAGGGTTGGTTGATGTTATTGATATCATGCTTGTTTTCACCGGGGTTGTGTTCTCCCATACCTGCCGAATCGGTTCGCTATTTTTTAATATTTGTTGAAATAGTTCTTGCGATGTCGTCATTGTTTTTATTGTCATCCTGCTCTAATTTCGATATCGCGGAATCATAAATACGTACCATCGCTGAAAACTCACTATCTGATATTAATGTATAATCGAGAGACGACGATAATTGCGAGTACGCGGCTGATGCAACATGGAACTTAACTACGTAATCTTGCAGCTTACGCTGGATGCATGATAATAGTTTTTTGTTATCCCGGTTAATATACCCACGATTGTAGCTACCGCAGAAATGCAAATTGGAACTACGACCGGAGCAATCATTGTACCCGATGCGAGTATTATTCCGGCTCCGGTGATTACACCACTCACCGAGTACACTGTAACATCAACTGCGGTGATTCTTCGTCGGTATTTCTTTATTTTTGTTTGGTACTCCTCAGTGAGGGTTTTAAGTTTAGTTTGAAATTCTCTGACCTGATCATAGCGATACTGTTGTGACGTTGACATTTTTTTTCAAATCGTTTACGATTTCAATTAAATTGTTTACTTAAATCCACTACGAATTCCACATATCATGTTACTGAAACCCTAGCTAAATTATTATCAGTGGATTCTAACGTGAACTGTTCGGTTGTATCCTTGTCGATGATTGTTGATATTGTATTCTTGTGCCCAGCTGAACTCGACGATGATATATTAAATTTAGTTGGTGATACTAGTGTTAATCGATAAATACCCTTGACGGTTGCAGTGATACTTTGTATATTGTTTGTAGGAGTCCAAGCAAATGATCCGTATTGAATCGTGTATACTACGTTGTTGGTTTTCTCATGAGGAATTTTTATTTTTTTAATGACTTCTATCATCCTTGTTGCATCATTTTTGATTGCTTCGATGAAAAATTTCGTATCTTCGATACATTTTTTAATATTAGGGAGTTTTATGTCAAGTTTATCGAATGTGGTTCCAAGAAATTTATCTAAGATGTTTTTATGAAACGTTGAAAACTGTTGTACATGTTCTTCATATTTGGATTGAAGTGTTGCAAATTCTAACATAGAATTTTTTATCTCTGTACGATTCGGTGTGGTCACGTGGATTTCCAAGGAAATCTAATAGAGGCTTGTCAATATTGTCAATTATATTTTTTTTGCAATTCAAAAATCTGATCGAATTTAGTTATATGATCGTTGTAGTCATCGCGTAACGTTTTTAATGCTCTAAATCGTTAATTCGTTCCACAATAGTTGAAATAAGTACACCCGGTTTGAGTTTACCCTGATCAGAAAACAGCGCCATATTATCTTCTGTTGCGTCTTGTTGTTTAACTAAAATATCATCAAGGGAAATATTACTAGTTTTCAATTTACCCGGACGATCTTGAAATACAACTATTTCTCCGGGATCAACACTTGCTAAATTCAACTTCTCGGCTATTTCATCTTCGATTATTTTTTTTATATCACCGGTTGCAGTGCCATCAGCATCGGGTTTCTACGACGGTGATAGATGTCGTTCCAAAATATCAATCATGTTATGGTAAAACTAATTACTTCTCTAAAATCTAGTATATTCATTCACGACCCGATAAAATGGTTTTTCAGATGTTGAAATAGCGTCAAGGACACTTAAAACTTCATTTCCGCATATTGGTGGGTCATTCATTTGCTGTGCTGGTAGTGTAGAATACCAACGAGGGGTGTTTAAGTGATTTATATATCTGTTAAATTCCGTCGGCGGCGCTAATCCATATGAAGCGAAATAGACGATTGCACGCGGATCAATCGCGAATGCAACCGAGTGAGTTTCAGGTCCGGTGCTGTTATCAAGATTAATGATACCGGTTTCAGCGTTGTATGATTGTGCCGGCAACTGATCTTTCATAAAGACACCTCTGAAGTTTTTAATCGCAAGTTGTTTTTAGCAGCATCGAGTAAATCAAAATTTTACATTGGGACTATTGTTGTTAATAAACCGGCCCTAGTCTCAGGCCGCTTCCCTTGTACCATGAATGCGGGGTTCCTGGTAGTCTTAGACCCTTTCCCTCTTTTTATATCCCTGTCCAGTTGCTTTCTTTAGTGTCATTCCTGCCGCGGTACCAACGGCCCCTAACGCTGCCGCTTTAGCCACCGATGGGGCCGCTGCCGCAATCAACGCTGGAATCGCAGCTAACAACGGGAATATACAACATGATTTTATCATGTTTTTTATTGTCGAGCGCGTCATTGAAATGTTTTATCTGACGAGTTGTCAACGACAATTTATTCGCCCCGCCAGTCGTCTGATTATGCTTCAGCGTGATCGTGGTTCCACATTTTTTTAGCCGATTCTGATTGTAATTTTTTAATTTTACCAGGAGTCAACGTAACACTAATATGACTATATGACATTATACAATAACAGATTGATCTAATTGTTACATGTTTTCCAATGGTGCATCTACTACTCTCATTCGTCAACCAACACCTTCGAGTAGCATTGATTTATCGATGAGAATGACAGCAACCGCTCTGTAATTAGCAATACCACCAGGACGGGCTACAGGAACTCTAAAGTGTATATCAACAACGGATTGTCTTGTTAAATCAATATGTTGCAGCTAAAAGTAATAGATCGGATACAGATTTTTAAAGTCCAACTGTGATATTTGCAGGCCAGTATCCACATTTTGATCACATCCCATATATGACAATAGACCATGATACACGCGTGCAATATGGTTAGTGGTGTAATCAAGTTGTATGTCCTCAGATGGTTCCTGCTGTCCATTTATTCTCAATGATACTTCATTACACCCAATTAGATCAAATATCATATGACTTCGTTCTTGATCACCAAATCGGGCAGTATTCTGTAGCGCAACAAATATATGACGCGGAGCTGAAACACCTTGTTTTGATGCCAGTTGCCATGTTAGTGTACCATCAATATTAGAATCCATGGTATCCGTTGTCGTTGTTAGCCAACTTAGCAATGATTTTCCTCCATGATCCATAAATGATAGTAATCGTTCTTCTGTTGTGATTGATGGAGTCAGTACTGGCATCCACAGTGATAGTTTTGTTAAAATGACTTTACCAGGATCAACACCAGGCCACGCCAGATTGCATCATTATCATTACCCTTTCTCACGAGTGCTACTATATGCTTCGCTCCATAGATAACTTTTCAGACATTTCTACAGAATTCAAATATATGATGCAGTGGAATCGCGCATGAAAATCGTCGACGCTGCCCCTGCAACGCTGCTACGCGTGTTGCAAATCCTAGGTTGTAATTAGGAATATTATTTATGACATCAAAATCAGCAGCTGGTCTTAGATATCCGCCTGGCGCTGGATTAACTGCAGTAGCTTGTGTTGCCTTTACTCTAGAATACTGGACGTGTTCAGCGTGGTCAGTAATATCCTCAGAAAACATCATAGATGGACCCGCCGATCTTGTATAATCATCAGAATATCTTGCTAACCCGATTATTCCCGTGGCAATATCAATCTCACGCTCAATAGCTTGAATTTCTCTTCCATCAATCATATATCTAGCACTCTCAAATAACGCCATGATACAAATATTAACAAAACCAACTCGGATAGTTGGGTTATTCTCATATGGTGTATCATCTGTTCGTATAAGTTCTCCTTCTACTTCGATGAACGCTTCACACGGTAGAAAGTATTTACTGGTATCATGGACTTGAAGTTCAATTCTTGATCGAAGATCGGGTTGTATTGCATGATAAGAATAAAATTGATAATCACGTACAGAATCATTTTTGAGCACTGTGGCGTCCATATCAAACGCTGTATCAGGTGACCGTTTGAACATTTTTATTATATATTCGTTGATCTAAATCATGATTTATCGTGGTTTTCGTCGTGGTTTTAAGCCACTTCCCGCTATCATATTTGCGGTTATATTATCTTGGTCACTTGCGGTCATTGATGGAGTTGTCAACGAAGTTGTCAATGATGCTAATTTTTGATCTACTGCGTTATTTATTATTTTACTAATATTTGCAGACATCACTGTTGTAGATGGTAGTGGTCCCAATGGCTCTGGTGCTTTCCTTCGCCGCCGAACTAACGCTGTTAGTTTATCCTTCGCGGGGGAAAATGCCACCATAGTACGCTCTATAATCAGGCAATCGTGAGTTTACTGTATAGACACTGGTTGGTTTATCATGGTTGTAGTGTATGATCATTCTTATTAATTACTAGTAATTCAATTGCTATTTATCTAATGTGGTGATTAATCACTGTGATAAGCATGATAAAAATCCAAAGGATTTTCAGCTAACTCGTTAATGAAATCTCGATATGTTTTTATATCCATGATGCCACCTTGAAATAACCACCTGCAGATATCATCTGCTTCATTAATTATTTTCGGTGAGTTATTTCCAGCTCGTTTTCCTCCTACGAGAACTTCTAATCGTGCTATATCGCTAAGGATATTACCAGGACAACTAACTAAACCACTACCTGATACCCCACTCCCAGAAAATCCATCCCCACTACTATAACCAGTTGCATCTTGTGCATCATCATATGGTGTTTGACCTTTCTTTATTTTTTCCATTTTTTCCAAATACGATTTGTAATTATTACTATCTTTGATTTTAGTCATTTTGTATTTTGCCAAATATACTTTGTTTCTCCAAGTTTTAAAATTTGGTATGGATTTTCATATCCGTAGTTTATATATTTGTTCCTATCTTTCTTGTTAAATTTTTCAACAACAAATTTAGCTAATTCATCATCCGTGTAATTTTAAATTTATCTATCACTTCTTTTGGAGATATAGTTTTAGGTGGATACTCTTCTCTCTCTTTTGAAGTTTTTCCTTGAGATTCATCTTCCCTTTATTCTTGTTGTAGTTCAACAGGTTCAGGTGGTGGGGATCTAATATCAATATCAAATAGTCGTTCAACTTCTCTTTGAGTTAATATATCACCATGGAGTTTTTGTTAAGATTTTTGTGTTTGTTCAGTTTCTGTTGCTATTTTTTCAAGTACACCAAGAAGAGGTTTCTCCACCCTTTTCCCTTCCTCAGGGACAATTCCCCATATAGCTCTTTTAGTGGCTGATTTTACATCTTTGGTAACGCAAGTTATAGGCTTAAACAATACTTAAGTTCCTGCAGAAAAATCGGTCTGAAGACTCTGTCTAGCTTGTAGCTTATTTCGGACAGAGTCGCGTACGGGTATAAACTTTTTAATTGCAGCCAGTCTCTCACGAGCCAATCTAGTCGTTAATGCTTCATTTACCATTATTGAAACAGTAGAGCAATTTCAATTAATGTACGATGCAGTGCAAAAGTCGATAATAGCAGTGAAATATTTTCTTCCGCGTTCATTGATAAACCACAGTATAGGATTTCAAATCCGCTATTGACTAAAACCGCTTTTACAAATGAGCGCACATACCTGTCCATTGTTATACTCGTAACATCTGTATGTGGATTATTCAATAAAACATTGAAATATTTATAGTAAGAATTTGACCTAACACAGTTAACTTATACGAGGGTACCCGAAAGGGGATCTTCGTTTTGTTGAATAATCATTCTTATATTCTTAATTTTTGAATTAACCATCTGCTTCATTTTGTACTCCTGCCCCAGTTCTTTTCTTATTTTTTCCACGATAGTAAATAACGGGACAAACTTACTTGTATCATTTTCGTATTAAAAAGTATCATATATTCCATGTTGGAGCATTTTAATAAATGCATACGATCTAGACAGCATGTACTTATTCCTTTGGGTGCCGTATTCAATTTCTTCGAAGTCCGAAATAATTTGATCACAGTTTGATCGATCTGATAATTCTATCCCTTGAGACTTCAAATTTGAAATTTCGGTTAGGATCTTATTGATATTTTCAGAGTTCATATTATATGATAACTATATATTTCTAATACAAAAAAAAAAATTGGGGTCAATTTCGACCCTTTTTTTTAGATAGCATATACAATGAATGGATATATACAATGCAATGAATGAATGGAAATATACAATGCAATGAATGAATGAATGGATATATACAATGCAATGAATAAATGAATGGATATATACAATGCAATGAATGAATATACTTAATTAAGGAGAGCACAATACCGTTACCTCCGTTTTAGGGTGGTTTCTAGGCATACAGTACAACATATAACAATGGATTATAGAATGATTAACAATGGTATGAATGGATATATACAATGCAATGAATGATTGGATGATATATATACAATGAATGAATGGATATATACAAGGAATGAATGAATGGATGGATATATACAATGCAATGAATGATTGAATGATATATACAATGAATAAATGGATGATAATGGCACTCTACATTCAAACTGAACCACTATACCCCCCCAAAAAAAAAAATCATCCCTGGGTTGAATGAAAAACATTCACACCGTGTCGTAGTGTGGTTGGTATAGTGGTTTCACAATTTAAATTTCAGGTGCTCACCCACCCACCAATTAAAACCATCTGTCGGTACCGTCGACAATGTGGGGTTTGAACCATGGGCTTCGGGACGAAACCGCAACGTGTTACGAATGAGCTAACTGTTCTTGTTACAGGTATATGCTTTTGAATATAATATATAGTTAAGTTAACTGACTGAAGTACACAAATTAAAACAATGGTTAAACAGTTTCGATGATCAACAAAACATAATAAAATGACTCAATTCAAAATGAAAACAGATGACTGAAAAACAGAAGAAAGTGGCTCCTAATCCCTCAATCAATTATTACCCTTTTAAATGTCTCTTATATCATTGTGTGATTTGGATTTTTAATCTTGCTTTCTATTGTTCTTCATCATTATGATGCCTGCAGTGTATGATGGTGTGGCATTATGTCCCACCCAGTCCTAGCACTATATTCTTAAAGTTAAGTGCCATGTGAGGTCTGTGCATTTGAAGAACTGATTTGGTTTTGCATTATTTTGTTTTAACCAACAATAGAAGAAACTTTTACGGCAGCAAACCATTACTAATTAGGTAGTCTTTAGTCACCAATACCTACATATACAATTAGCTTCATCACCTTTTCAAAGGTGAGTCTGTAAAGTGATCCTGTTTTGAAATCATATTAAAAGCGGTCTCCCATAACTTTGTGAGGTAATGGATGTTGCAAGAAGACTTGAAGATTCACTTTAACACTGTTTAAAAAGAAGATAGCTGATATGCATGAAACTCGTTGAGTTCAATGATTCTTTTTTCTTGGCAGACATGTAACGTTATTATCAGTGAGGACCTTTAACTAGCTCAGATATTCAGTTTATGATTCATTTAGATACCAGTTTCATGCATTGGTTTGTATTTCAGATTTAAATTGTATTTTAGTGGAACTTCTGTAAAGCGGTTGGTCAGATTCAACTTCATTAGTTGTTCTCCCGCCTTTGGTAACTTGTACTTCTATTGAGCTTCTTCAGTAAAATCCTAGACATCAGGACATGAAAATTCAGAAACTCGTTCCAAAAATTGTACTTGTACCAGTGAGTTTGTTTTTTGTAATTTCTCGTAATGTGTGGTTTTCACACCTAAATGAATATGGTATAGCAGACTCTTTCGTTATCTTGTAATGTGTTCCTATGATCTTTTGATCTTAAACGTGTAACTCCTTTATTGGTCTACCAATTCAATTTTGAATAACCATACGTTTCTTGTTCCCTTCAGAAATCTTATAGATGTTTCCATTATGGTAGCCAATTGCATCATAATAGTATATGTTCTTTTATAATGTTTTCATATAGAATGTATTTGTCTCAGCATTAATATACTAGGAATATATACTGGTAAGAAGTAATGTTGTACCATCAGTTTTGCATTTCAAATTGTTTAGGTAGAAACCATACATTAACCTCTTATTTTGTACCACTGTAAATACCCCTTATATTGTGTTGGTTAATTTGATTGTCATGGTTTTTACAGTCTCATACGGATCAATTTCTAATGATACATGTTTATCAGCAAAAAATAGAGCTATCTGCATTTGGTATCCTTTGCTACTGTCGCTTCTCACGGAGAGGTTTTTGAACATACCTACCGACATGCTGGGGGTGAAATTGAATTCAGGTCATTCGGATGCCATATATTAGACTATCTCCGATATCAGCCTTCGCTGTTCTGATTGGGAGAAACATGTTTGTTTAAATACTGTTGTTACAGGTAGGGTTACTCAAAACTCTTGCCGCCGTTTGTATGATGTCGTGTGCTTTATATGTTGTCATTTTATGGCCTATTACGTTGACCTGAAACTTTCTCGAAATTGTCTATTCATTCATCTGGGGGTTATTTCCATGTGGAATCCCGCAATGTGAATACTGGTAGGTTTTTGTTAATTTCTTGCAAGGTGACTACATCTACCCATACTCTCTTTTCCTCTATTATCCAATCATCTAGTTTGTTATCATCTCCCTTAGCATACATCATATGCCTACACTTTCCATAGTTATGCAGGGCTTCTTGTCTTCAGTTTTGACCCTGCTGACCAAAAGAGCTGCCAGCGTGCAGGTCGGGGCCTTTCGTTGTAATCAGTCTACATCATGTTTAGAATTAGAAAACCTGGCCCCCTGTGTGTATTTAGTACTTTTTCGTTACACACACACACACGGTCTGGCAAGTATCTGAAATGAAGCAATGATGTACATACGTTCTTGTTATTTTCCAATTATTTTATATACAAAACAAATACAGCTACAGTGACCGAGTGGTTAGAGTGCCCGCTTTGAATGCGGAAGGTCGTGGGTTCGATATCTGACCGAGCCATACCAATGACTTGCAAGAATGGTACTAACAGCAGCCTCGCTTGGCGCTCATGATTAAGAGGACAGGGTTAGGACTGTTGGGATCGCTGACTAGGGGCTCTGATCTTTGCATCTCTCTACCACTACTGAAATTTCTAACAAAAACGAGCCAGAGTGGGTCTTCTGTAATAATTAAAATAATACTCAGAGCACCTCACTCCAACCTGGTTAACGGGAGCCTGTACACATACATATTCATGCATGTAGGAACAATAATGCAAATTATAACTATTTGCCAATACTGAATCAAAAGTTGGAAAGAAACAACTGTCTGCACGAAAAACAAACATGCATATAAAATTGGAAAACCTATCAAAATGAAAGTCATTTATTGAACTAATAAAGAATGACCTTTGTTGACACGTAGTCAATTCTTTTGTGTAGGTTTAACAGCATTTTTGACACATGGTAGGTTATTCATGGCAGACTGTCGACATTATGTTTGGTGGAGGAATAACCACGGAAGACCGTTAGAATCCGCGACCCACGGGATGCTACTGGCAAGCTTTCTCACATGTGTACATCTGCTAAGCAGAGACCAGAAACCAAGCAAACATAAGCGAATTTTTGGGTCAGTATAGGCGAGCGCCATCGTCAACTCGGCCACCCGGGGCCTCGTCAGACAAACATGAACACACAAACGAAGGTAATTAACCTATCACCAGATCAGACATAACCATGGACATTAATGAATTTCGAATAAAGTTACATAAAGAAGGTCATCAGGGACCGAAATTTGATTGCACTCGCTCACTCTTCATGCCATGTATCTAACCCATACGTACATCTGCACTAGTGCCTTAATTTGCATGGAGCGCCACATTTGTGCGATTTTTTGATGCCCTCGTTTGCTTGCTCTGGAGGCATAAGACTGGTCACCATCATCTTGACTGGCAATGTTTATATCCTGCTAACTGATTTAGAATTGGGGATGGGGGAAATCTTAATTATGTGACATTAACATGATCGGTTGTATTTCCGGTATTTCTGCATTTTCCACTTTACAAAATGTCATTAAAAATGACCCCCTCTCCAGTGTTCCTTGACTTTGTCATTGGTTTGTCCCCTCCCCCTCCGTCCATGTCTGACATCATAGAGTACTCTACCATTTTACTGAGCTTATATCCATCATTTCACACAAGGCTCACACTTGTATTATTATTATGATTTTATTTTATTTTATTCTGAAATCAACTGCCAACTCTACTGCTTTAACTAGTAGATTCTGTGCTGACATGTATCCATTTTCAAGTTGTTTATTCAAACACAAGACAATTACCTGATGAGATCAGAAACCACCAAACTTCGGAGACCGAATTTGAAACAATCCTTCATCCTACATCAGACACATGTTAAGGAATTAGAGAGCAATAGTTGCCCATTCTAGTTACCAAATACAGTAATCATTGAATGGTTTGGAGTTATACTTATGAAGTAGGAGCAAAAAAAAGGTTCCATGTTAGGCGCTTTAATATAGTCTAAAATAAAATGTATATCCATTTAACATGGTTCCACTGAAGGTTCTTATTCCTTCATGACATAGGTCACTGATTATAGATAACAAAACTGACCTTTTTATCTTTCACATTTCGTTTTACATATGATGTCCTGCAAAATCCAGTAAGGTAATTTAAACCGGTCCACTGTTTTCTTCTTCATACGAGGTCGCCAGTGTAAAACTCGCGGCGGCATCCCATTGTTGTCCTCCTTTTTTTGTTTGTATTTTTATGTTCAAACTTTTTAAAAACAAAACATATCACATTTTTTTCCCATTTAAAAATAATAATTTTGTTTTAATGTTGAAACTTCTTAATAACGACAAGAAAAGAATAATTTACGTACGTTTTTGAATCTGCTGTAAATAGGTTATGTTCATTTCTATTTTATCTATCGCATTGACCTCGCAGCATGTGATGTGAATTTGCTCTTTGTATTGAAGACAGGACGATTTTCAATCCTATCTGCATTTACAATCATGATAAACAAATCGCCTTGAATAAGCCTGTTTACCCTCATGGTGAGTTTTATGTCACATTGTCGCTTTTCTATAATCCCAACGATATCAAGTAAAACTCGTAACAAAGTCCACTGTAAATATAAATAGAATTATATGTACACATTTGTCATTACAAATTAGCATGAATATACAGCTAACTTTGCATAACCAACACCGCCACTGGTTATGCCCAAAACACACAACCACGTACACACACATAAAGTAAAGATGGTTTTTAATATTTTACAGAGGGCTGAATGTTATAACAACCTTACAACCTTTGGAATATATATATATATATATATATATATATATATATATATATATATATATATATATATATATATATATATATATATATATATATATATATATATATATATATATATATAAAGGTGGCACTAACATTTAATAGGCGTTTAAACCCAACTGCTGAATTATTTAACTTAGTTGTTATGTCAGATACATTGCCTTTGGAAATCATTATATTTCTTCCTACGTATAGTTCGATGTGAAGACTCGTGAACTTTACGAAATATTGCGCTATTGGGGCTTTAAATGTTCCCTGTGATACCTGTATGGCAGACGTCAGTTTATGCGCGGATGGTATTAGTAGAACGTAGCTAGACAGGTTTTCATGCGAAACAGCATGCTCCGTATGTGGTTGAGAATGGGCAAGGTTCTTATTCCTTAGTAACATAGGTCATTGGTTGTAATTAACAAAAGTGACCTTTTTATCTTTCCCATTTCGTGTTAAATATGATGTCCTGCTAAATCCAAAAAGGTCCTTTAAACCGGTCCAATGTTTTTTTTATTCTTCATACGATACATGTCTGGACATTTGACTGGTACCACTTATTTTTAAAATATTTCTAACATTAGCAGGAGGTTAAATAGTTCGATAGACTGTATTTTGAATAACGTTCTTAACAAATAACATCATCGATATTTATATATCGCTGCTAGCCATGATAAATCATAATAACTCAAACATTTTTTCATTCTTAATATATGCAGCACATAAATAAATAAATTCAATTCATCTTTTCAGATAAAAGATGGATAACTAATAACATGGCATTATAGGTCATAGGTCTGACTACATGAACAATTTAGACTAAATACCGGAACAGCCAATATACAAAACAGTTATATCACACAACACAGGTAGCAAACAAAAAATGGGTACAGTTGTATAGTTAACATATCTTGTTGGATATAGCTTTGTAAACGAACCTGGTTATTATAATTATAACAAGCTCGTACAATTTTTGTTGTTGGATGAAATGCTTTAATATGAAAAGAAGTAAATTCACATGTACGCATGCGCAACATAAATCACTACATTACTCATTACCTTGTCTCGTATACTACACTACTCTAGTCATTACACTAGCTGCTTATTTTTGTTGTTTTCGAAGAACTGTTTTTTTTTTTTGTTGTTTTTTTTCTATAACCATTATGCTGCTGTCGATGGAGACGTTAGCTTGGCGGACATTATTAGTTTTGTTGCAGTGAGAGACTAAAATTTAAGAAGCAATGGGTCTGCAGCACAGAAGTTGCCCCTTGAGGGATCCTTCGCCAGACTGGCTGATGGTTCAATGCCATTTGAATAAGAACTGTGGAACTGGAAATATTTAGTGATCGTAAACTGTACAGCACGAGTAACAGGTGTACTCAATATCACTAAGAGTAAAACCAAAGTCAAACCGGTTGGTGTGAGAATCATACCATTATTCATAGTTGTGTAAATCCCATACTTGGATACCCTTGCTGATAGATGAAACATTGTGTATTACTGTGTTTAAGCACTAGAGATTGATCATCCATAGTGGTCGATCCATATATCAGTCATATTAGTCAGGAGTAATATCATTTCCTTATAACAATTATCAATACTGCAACATCATTATGTTAAATCCACTGTTGGATTGTATGTACACTACTTTTGTGTAAGACTTATTCATCTGCCAATTACATTATAAAATATATTTATAATTTCTATAATTTAATATACTGTAAGGATAAAGTAAAGTTAAAACTTCCTAAACAACACTCTAGTTACTATATATGAAACAAGTCAAATTATAGTAGAGAAGTTAATTTCTTTTACATTGTTAAAAATATCAGTGATCATCATGTAACCTTACAAGGTCACAATTATATTTTCACAATCCAATAATAATGCAATGTATCTACCCTGACAATCACATATGTATAAATGGACAATTTAACATTATTTTTAATAAGGAGTATCAATATGAAAATTAAATACATGTACACATTTATAACTATATTCTGCCTCTCAGTATTTTTTAATCTCAGTGGTACTAAATTTCGTGTAAAGATGGGAAGGAAACATTTTTTTTTAACCCAGTGGAAAGTACCTCTTCCTGTCAAAATGGGGCTATGAAGACAAATGACATTGATTGGTACGAATTTTACTTGATTACTCATAATTTATTTATACCTTAAAAAGTAAGCACCAAATCACTATACTGTAAATAATGATCCATGCAACATAAGTGCACATTGGAACACAAGGGGTCACACACTCCCACCCCCACCCCACAGCATACACATTAAACCAGTGTGTCATACTGCCAGTCTGTTTGATGAAATATTAACCATCATGGAGGTACACGATCTTGTCCTTCACTGGAGTTTCGGTACATTAAAGTAATAAAATGAAATAGATCAGTAATGGTAAGCGTAAACCTTGCTATTACGCTTCGTAAATATAAAAACGTTTTACACGACAACTCGTCAATTAATGAACTTATCTGTTAGTAACTTAGCTATTTAACATTGCATTCGTTAATATATACAGCTTCTCTCATGGTTTGGCTTGCATGGGGTTTAAATTTTTTTAGCTAAAAGCTATGATAAAAAATCATAATTTACTGACATAGAAGATTAAAATATATCTCCATATCTCAGTCTATGTAGCAAATTTAGTTTGAACACAATTAGGTCAAAACTATTCAAAGAAATATCCAACATTTCTCCATCAATATTTTCAACAAGGTACATGTGTATACATTTTTCAGCTCGTGGTGTTGCATAGAAATTAATATAGCAGGGTGAATCTAAGTTCAAAGACAGTTTGTTTACGAGTCCCATATTTCGTTTTGTAAATACATTCTTGTTTAACAGTTTGGTATTCCACAGCTGGATGAATCAACAGAACAGCCTCATTCTTTGATATTCAACTTTTGAAGATTTTCACATTCAAGTTTGTCCAAATAATTATACAAGAAATCATCTGCAAATCCAAGTATTTGCTGCAGCGCAAGCAAAGCAAGGGCACTGATTTTGTCATCTAGACGTACTTCGTTCTCGTAATTCTTCACTGGTAGGATATTGCCTCGTGGAACACCAAACATCTGAGAGACCTTCTCCACTGCTTCCTTGACCTCTTCACTTTTAAAGACATCTGAAATGTCAGCTGTAACTACTTTTGAAAGTTTGTCCACCTTGGTTAAAATGATGGTCTGTGGGATTCCTATTAAAAAAACGAAAACGAAACAATAATATCGATCTATTTCATAAATACTTTTACTCTTTTCTCTTCTCATGGCATCTAAATGCAGAGACGAAACGTGTACCGATATAATGATTATGCTGGTCTATTTGCCAAATCCTTGTACATCGGATATGTGATCTGTTGACTAGGCATATTGTAGTAGGAGTACAACCAATCTACATCTTAATCATAATCCTTGACATTTGATGAATGGAATAACTACATGATTCAAAACAAACGTTCCATACAGAGCCGATTCTTAACTGTTATACTCAATTAAAATTTGGTTAAAAAAAGATTGGAAGATCAATATTTAGATCTGAATGACACCAATGCAAAATCATGTTTTATTGATTATTATAATCACAAACCAATTTAAGCTTTCGTATTGCTGTATAAGAGAAACGACATTCGGAGCATATTATTCCTAATATAAAACTCTCCCTAACAAACAATGCAAGGCTTCTTATCTCATAAGCTGCTAAAATAAATGAACAGAATATTCTAAAGATCACCTGGATATGAACCTATATCGGTGTCTGTCAAATCCATGTTACGATTCTAATCAGAATGTTCTTGAATGTTTACTTACAAAATAAAAAGATTCCGCGTTTTGATAATCTAGTAAGATAGATTTGGATGTTCTTCTACTGAATTCGAGGAATTGTGTCTTTATTGATGGGTATGTAAAGTACATGATTAATAATTACCTGATGCTAGTAATTACATGATGCTAAATAGCTAAATCAGTATATATATATAATGAATAAATAGTGATAAACAGTTTTACTAATATTTTCAAATGTATATATGTTTCATTATGATAATGCACTCTATAAAGCATGCAACTCTAATGACTAGACGAGGTCAATCAAATGGAGGTGACTTTATGCTGGAGTTGCAGGAAATTCCAGCAAGAGGAATTATTAGCCAAATCCTCAACCAGCGAATCTTTACATCATATCCTCTGCGTGGAAATAAGACATACGTGTATTTTGTCCCTAATCAGCGATCAGAGGCAATGTTGATAAACACGGTGATCTTAATGCTACGTTGTATGCTGAAATAAATGCAAGCATGATTCTATGTCACTTTCAGTATGAACAAATGATAAAATATGTGCAAGAATGTACACTCGAGTCAAGAAAACAATGGGACAGTTAAAGGGTAGGTTGACTTGTACCCGTCATGTAGACGAGGTAACGTTTAAATATGTCGGGGTCATTTTAGCAAAGCGTGTTTACTGTATCAATACGTATTCAACAGAAGTCTAAAGCGGTTCTTTACTTTATCTAGTTAGCAACACCAAGGCCTCCAAATTACTGATGTAAACTGGAAGATCATGGTGGATTTTGCTGGTAAGACAATGGTATTATATGGATATGAAGAAGAAAATGCTCGTCACATTAGTTTCAAGTAGTGCATCTTTAAGAACATTGTTTTCTTTTTACCTTTTTGGTTCATTCGTGTCTGCATGCTCTTTAATTTTTCCAAAATCGGTTTAGCGATGAAATCAATCGTACTGCCATCTATTACAAAGGCCACACAGTGGATCTTGTCCTTCAAAGCTGGACTGTTATTGAATCCTAGAACTTCTGGTGTAATTGATGATGATGGATTGAACTGTAAAATTTATTTTGCAAACAAAAATAAACTAAATAAAGAACACAAGGATCTATTTAGGTTTAACATAATATAACGTTACCATGCCTATTTATGAAGGAATTAAAGTTCAGAAGGAACATTTCAATCGGATGGATATTTCAAAGAAAAAAGTACATACATACATACATACATACATACATACATACATACATACATACATACATACAAAATACCTAAAGTCATTATCTAACTACATATATGCATACGCATATAGAATTATTGTTCATTTTCAACTGAGAATCAAACCCAGGTCATTCAGTTACGGCACCCATTTAAGTGGCTGTATGCACCAACTACTATACTGTCCAGGATGAGAAGAGAAACATTTCCAAAACATAATGTAACTTAGATGTGATATATATATATATATATATATATATATATATATATATATATATATATATATATATATATATATATATATATATATATTACCGTAGTCCAAAGTATACAGTCATTACCTCTACAATACAGTTACTCCCACTGTTCTTATATAAATGTATGCATATAGAAGCTATTATAGCAAGAAGAAATTTACACCAAAACTTAACGAAAAGTTTTATCCTTGGTTCTGACAGGATGATGTTTAAGAATATCAAGTGAAACTGCATGGCGAAAGAATAGGGGGAGGGAATAACTTTTATCTTAGATGCTATTTATAAAAATGTTTCTTCAATTAATAAATTTGATAGTAATTTGTTATTAAAATAAAATGGAAAAATGGACCTTCCAAAGACCAAATTCCACTTTTCATTGGAAAAACTGCTCCATTTAAAAATTTCGTTGAAATGAATTACATAAATACATTTTTAAGAAAACAACAACTTTATTCATGATTACAAATCGTTGAATACTTGAAATATTTTTTATTTCTCTTTAAAATGGAAGAAAAATCTACAAAATAGATTAAATACTGTTGACAAATTGGCTCATTTGTAATTATATCTGTTTTGTTCTTTTATGTTAAGCCTCATACAATTTCTTTTCCTCATCCATTAAGCCCTTCAAATTTTAATCAGTAGAAAATGGGTACATAAGCCCTTCAAATTTTAATCAGTAGAAAATGGTACACAAGTCCTTCAGTAGAAAATGGGTACATAAGTCCATCAAATTGTAATCAGTAGAAAATGGGTACATAAGCAGGGACAGATATAGATAATAATGCATACATCAGCCCCAGAATGTGGGGGGGTATAAAAATGGAAAGAACCTGATAAAAATCTGGAACATGTCCTTCCAGTAAATAGTTAACTTCCAAGACATCCAGTCCCTGTCCTTCTTCGAAACCACGTGTGTCGCACAACCGAAAGCTAAGAGGTTCACCAGTTGTACCTGACCTTACCTGATATTGCCGGTACTGAAAATAAATACTAGGAAAGTATTTAATGCCAAACAGATGGTAGAAATTTGTTTAAAAGCTTTACTCCGTTATCAGAAATAAATGCTGGAAAATCACAATTGTACCAGGGAAATATTTCTGGAAACTGTGTTATTTATTAATGCATGAAATGCCTATCCAGTCTATTTATAAACTTTAATTTACATTCTTTTTCCTTTGACAATTTAATTAAAAAATAATATTAAAAACTAATAATGGTAATTATGATGATAAGAAGAACATATTCAACATTAAAGATCACTGACAGATCCCTACCACATTCGTGAGGCTGTGATCAGAGCTTCCGCTACATCCCTGATGACTGATACGTCCCCTGAAGATAGAGTTGATTGTGTTGAAGAAGCTTGACTTCCCTGCCCCCACAGGGCCCAGCAAGAGGACCCTAACCTGCGACAGGCTAAGGGAGGGGACAGGTTTGTAATTTTCAATTTGTTGCTTCAGTTCTTCAAACAGCTTAAAGAAAATGTGTTGACATTTCAAAAATGAGGATTGTCATTGACATCATTATCGCTTACAGCCATAACAACACAAAAAAACATATGCAGTAACAGACAAATGAGGTGCTGGTGATTGTCTGGTTGTTTTTATTCTGGTTTTTGTCTATTGCTGTTGCTGGTATGTATGTATGTATGTATGTATGTATGTATGTATGTATGTATGTGTGTGTGTGTGTGTGTGTGTGTGTGTGTGTGTGTGTGTGTGTGTGTGTGTGTGTGTGTATGTATTCACACGGCGCAAGTATACCAGTACTAAAGTTATGTTTTCATTGAGATCACGCTACTATGTCAGAATGTGTTAGTCAAACTAATACATTTAGATGTTAATAAACGCATGAATTTAATAATGTAATTAATTTCACAATAACATGGTGTATTACAACGTCGTCTGTTGGCATTTAGACACAAAAGGCTTTTCTATATTATCAGAAGTTGATAATTTTGTGACAAACAGTGTGTGATGTAAAGTCACTATGCAATATTGAAAAGCATGTTATATCTCATCTTTATTATTTAAAAAAAAAAAAAAAATCTATTTCCTGATACAACTACAATGACTGCATTGAAGATTCAAAACCGTTGCTGTTATCAAGTCATCTTTTTAAATCATCAAATCACATATGATTACCATTGTTTACCATATAATCATCCTCATCAAACAGAACGCCAAATATAATATAATTCAATTGGAGTAGATTGACTTTAGATTGCAAATTGTGGAGTCCAAAATTACCTTTGAAAACGTATTGTTTGATACAACTATCCATTTTTCCACAGAGGATGCATCAAGGTCCCATAACATTGTCATGGACTCATTCTCACATTAAACATCATACCAAATATGATCCCTCCCCCATCCTGCTGTATATACTTAGGCACATGAATAACCTAACATTAAATGAATCATGGAGGAACCTGACTTATCACAATATATCAGCAAAATTCTGGAGATACTTATATTGTTAATATTATTATTAGTCTAATTTAAAAGAAAACGAAACATTATTCATGGTTTTCATTATTTCATTTACTTGTTTACGTAAATATGAAATAAGTACACCGCCAAGTAACTTAAATCTCTCCCTCTCTCGATCGATCGAATCTTTTTTTCTGTATAACATACCAGATTGTTCAAAGCTGGAGACTTTCTCCATAGCTCGTCCAAATATGAATCTTTTCCATCTGTAATTACAAAAGTTGATGTTGGCACGTAAAACTCAAAATATGCTGTCTCATCTGATTTATTTCTACTCCTGTCCCTCTGTTCAATACATATTTGGGGAGGATATTAATTTAAAATTAGATCTTTCAAACTTGAATCAATATAGATCCTCCTTGCCATTAGATAATCTATGATAATCGCAAGCAGTTTTTGTTTGGGAAAAGATAGGACATTAAAACAGTCAACCAAAAGAAGAAAACGAAGAAAATATATTGAGACATAGCAATGCTTTTGTTGTAGGTATCAGCATTTTCAATGTCGTGTGTGTTTTCAAATGTTTAAGTTGTTATACATGCATGAGAACAAAAACTCTAACCCTTGGAATTCAATGAAACTTGCTAGTTTTAGTGTGTAATATGTGACCGTATTAATGAGAATATATTTTCCCCCATACACCCATCACCCAATCACAATAAGTAAAATGGTGTGAATAGTATGTCATATTCTGATATAATATCTACATAACTATATTATATAAATATACCCACATTTGTCTTTCTTTATGTGTCACGGTTGCCAAATAAGAGGTTGCCATTTCAAAACTCACAGCGGCATCCGATTTTTTCTTTTCGTTTTTGTATTTTTATGTTCAAACTTTCTTTTAAACTCAATCATCCCATTCTTTTTCTCGATTTTTTACAAATTAAAACAATTGTTTTAATGTTGAAACATTCTGTTTTATTATTTATTTCATTACTCCATCATTAACAAACGATGGCACATAGATTGGGTTTTGATAGCGAACAAAATTTATCAATTGTGATTTAAAGTTTTATTTTGTTTGCGAATTAGCCAATTTCTGTAACATAAACAGCAGTTAAACTTCTTAATAATGACAAGGAAAGAATAAAACAATTTACGTACGTTTTTAAATCTGCTGCAAATAGGTTAAGTTCATTTCTTTATTATTTATCGCATTGACCTCTTGCCAAGTAATGTCAATTCACCCTTCGTATTGAAGAGAGGACGATTTCCAATCATATCCGCATATACAATCATGATTTTAAAAAAGTCGCCTTGAATAAGCCTGTTTGCCCTCATTTTGAGTATTAAGTCGCAATATTGCTATCCTAAAATCCCAACTATATCAAAAATAGTTCTTAACAAAGTCAACTGTGAGAAAATTATGTATGGTTCACCTCTAATGTTGTATGCAAAGAAATTGTTTAAAGCAATAAACATGAAATTAAGTTGTTTGTTTTAAAAAAGAGTTCACATGTTTTGAAACGTATTATGACTCCCGCCCAAGGCTAGTTTTATAATTATAATTATATGCATACATATGTCTTTACAATTTAGCACGAATATACAGCTAACTTTTCATAACCAACACCGCCACTGGTTATGTCCTAACGCCAGGAGACCAATGCCTGGACAATACATAGAAAATTAGATGGCTTACTATTATTTATTAAAATTGTTTTTAATATTGTACAGAAGGATGGGATTTTCTGTATTGTTATTTCAAGATTCATCATTTCTTTCAGAATATTCATTTACTTGTCCATGTTACTGGCGTTCTATATAGTTAACAATTTATTTATAATGACTAATGTCAGAACTCGATACAAAAAATTTTCAACATAAGTTTGTGTCATTGCATGTTATCACGCGAAATAAAGATAAATAAGTCAGTTTTGCCATTTTCTTCATCCTTTAATTGCATAGAACAAGCAACCCGTGATTCTAAAGTACTAATTATGGATGACGGATGAATATCATATGTTTGTTACCTGTCTCTTTTTGTTGTTAGTCATTTGTTTCTTAAAGGATCATATTGTCTATTTGTCTTTGGTACGTCAAGTGATAACAAATTTAAGTTTTTCTTAATAACCGAGCTAATTTTCTCAGGCGCACCACATCAAGAAAATGCTATTAGCAATTTAAATATTTTAAAAATGAACGTTATAACACATCCTTTGAAATGAATAGTAATTCTGAATTTGATCTGGGGAATGTTCTAAATAAGAAAATGCTGCAACAATATATATGGAGAAAAAAAAAGGATATGTCAGTGTGTCTGATAATCCATGGAATAATTAGTTAATGAAACAGAATATCAGAAAAATATTCATCCTTTGTACCAAGCAATATGGGTCTATGGATCATTTTGTACTCCCTAAGACACAACTTCTTTGGGTTATAAATCGGAGTCCTTGTGTATATTCATCCAATAGCCTTAAAGACATTGTCATTGTTTGTTAAGACCAATTCATTAAAATAGCAAGCATTTGCACCAGCTTTTCTTATTACCACTATGGTTAGGTTCCTGGGTCATAAGTTTGCCTACATGTACACTCATTTGATAGCAATCAACAAAACAATTATAGGCTGAATTCACAACAAATCCCTTATTTCTATACTTGAATGTTACATTATCATTTCTAAAATTAAGTATTACCTGGCAAGAATCGATTGTAAACATTTAAAAGAATATTAATTTTTGAAAATATCCTAAATCTCATTTGGTGGTAAATATTTCAGTCAATCAGTTTTATTGCATTTGATGAAAATATAGGGAAAAAAAACTTTAATTTCACTTAACATATCTCCTTTTCCTTGTAGCAAATACATACTAATTAATTCAAAATCAAATGAAGAAGTGATATAGAATACCTGTGACTTTATAAACCTGGAGATCGAAGACGTTCAGGTTGTTATTCATGAACTGATCACTGGTCAATCCAAGATTGCTAAACGAGTTGCCCAACTTGCAATAACCGTTCAGTAGAAAAGCGTTTGTTGAACTGGTCTCTTGTATGCTGTTAGCGAATGTATATAAATCATGTCCACCGCCAAAGGTTGGGCCCTTATTTCCAACATCAGAAATAGCATATGATGCTGTTGTAACAGGAAATTTCTGACATTGCCTATTTCCATTGTATGTCAACTGGAACAAAAAGGCTTTATCATCGACGGCATACTTTCCAGATGATCTCCAGGATATGCTTGTGTAACCTCCAAACACGGACTTGCTGGTATTATATAGGACAGTGACTGTTGGACCTTGATTATCGCAAAGCCGGTGGAATTCGGTGGCGGAGCAGCCATTCTTTTGAATACTATACAGCAACGTAAAGGTCTTTGGTCCTCCGCCTATCCATTGCTCTAATTGCTGCCTATCTTGTCTATCGAGTTTTGAATCCATGACCTATAAGGCAAGCATACAAATTTAGGAATTAATATTTTTAATGATTTTAGAGAATGGCTGTCCTTATTTCTTTTTCTCCAGCGAAGTTTAAAAGAGAAGGTCTTCCGTTTTATGAGAAAATGTATGAACCAAAGACTCGGGAGTGTTTCAGTTCTGAACAGTTTGGGTATTTTACTTTAGAATAAAATGTAATTCGTTGATTAGACCAAACATGAAAAGAATAACTTCGTTATCTTCAAGCGAAAACGGAGAAACAAAGAACATGACGGAACATACCAAAAGGAAACAAGGAGAAATATACCAAATATAACGAAAAGAGCGAACAGTTCTCGTAGTAGATCACCATAGTGGTACATCGCTGTATTTTCATAGTTGATTAGGATAGATTGTAGTGGATTATGGAGGATTATATTAGATTTTAGTAAATCGTGACGCTCAATCACCGTTCAATTTATTGTTTCTTTTTGAAAATTTTCTCCTGAAAATACAAAATATTGTTTTATGTGTCGGTCGGATTATTATAACTTACACGATATGATATGTGGATGTTAAATAGGAACAATTGGAAGATGGTTTTCAAATTCGTGTCTTGTACCTGAAACAAAAAACCAAGAAGAATGTACACAATGCAAATGTAAATAAAATCACTAACTTACATTACGATTAAATAAAGAACCCAACCCTTGGTTTATGCTCTGTGGCTAATAATATTTTATTTATTACCTAAAGATACTGTTGCTAATTGCTTCTAATCTATATAAATAATGACAATAACGACACACCTAATATCTCCTTTTCAAGGCTTTTATAACCTGAGAATTGCCGTATTCTCTGATTACTTTATAAACTATAATTTTGAAAAACGAAAATAACTTTATTTACGAGTACAATTTTGTGAAAAGCGAATTTAGCTGTGCAAAACGATTTAATGCTTATTATATACAAGAATAACGAGATGAATAGCAAGATATTTGATATAAAATGTTTATTTACTTATACATGATAAACTATTGTGGCAGTCATTTATTAAATAAAATTATTGAAATGTTGCATTTGTTAATAAATTAGAACTGTAAGTATGGTTTGAAAAAAACCAAACAAGTTTACCTTGCTTCAAAGTAACAATTCTGACTTCATTTTAACTTAAACTTGAATTTTGATTTTTCCATACAAATGTATAAAAAGAATTGTATAAATAAGATAGTTATATTTACAAATTGACACACACGCACACACACACTGTCTGAATAGTATCTATTTTTTTCATGAAATCTGATGGAAGTATACTTTACCAGGAATGTTGTTTTCACCATGGAATCAAGAGTGACGCTTGTAAAGATTAAAACTTGTAAATTAAAATGATGTGCAGCTGAGAATGTTGTTTTATCACTTTAGATTAAATTACAAATAGTTGTCAAACATACGTCACTCGCAGCTTTCCTCAACGAAATTTTAAATCGGTTTGATAAAAACGTAAACACAATCAAAATAAAGTTTAGTGGATTTCTCGTCATGTTTAACATGTACAAGTATAGTATATCACTATGTACAGTATATTATTATATGTTTGTTTTCTCCATTAATGTTACATTGAAAGAATCGTGCAGTCTTTTTCCACATGGCATCATATTGCACGATAATAGTATAGTATATTAGGAACTACTTTGTAAACAATTAATGTACGCTCATGTAGCAGATGATTAGTTTTTGGTGTATTAGATTTGTTTCTGGATGAACTAAACAAGCTGTTTCGTCCATCTAAAGTAGAGATGATAAAGTTAACGATGTGGACAAGTTCAATGAGCCAGAAATGGAACTTTCAAACAATCAAATGAATGAACGTGTCGCAATGTCCATAACGAAAGTGAGTCACAGTAGTTAAATAAACCATTCTGATCATTTAAACAGTTAATTAGAAGAAATATTTGTAACTTTCCGCAAATATAAATCATAAAATGGTTCAGACTCTGACTAATGCATTATAGTGTCTGTACAAAAGATAGAAAACAGTGAGGCTAAGGGCTATCGCATATACATCAGATAAGTATCATTTTACCAGCAAGTCAAAACAATAGGTTTGTGACAAAAATGTTCCTAAAGGTTTTGGAAAGAAGCTAAGGTCATCAGAGACTCTAAGCCAAAGCCACGAAACAATCAATATTTCCTCTGACTGACGTAAAAGATGCGTTGCTATTTTCTCCACCTAACTGTTTTAATACAATGTTAGGCTAGCGATAGAAGCCATATATATCCACTCCTTTTTACATCCTGAAGTTGTACTTTCTTAGTTCTACAATTACATGACCCATATCAAAGGTTCCGAACCTTGATGCACACCGCGAAATGTACTTTTATTTCGACTACATTTCCAACTGAAATCAGTCTCAATAACGCACTCAAAACGAAATGAATGTGATCTACCAGTGTTTTCTTGATAATTTCGATTAACAGAATTCATATATTCCCGACATTATGATTCCAGACAATCAATGACAGAGCATAAACACATATGCGGTTAATTAAACTGTTCAAATCACAAGTACGTCGTCTGGAATTGACGTTATAAATTCAGTCCATCACAAACAGAAAGAAGAATATGAGCTGGATAGACGGAAAATTAAAATCCATCCATTCCAGACCAACTGGAAAGGTTTGTATCAATGCGCATTCATTCCCAATATTACTCTAAATTTTAAATTTCAACTTGAATTAGACCAAAACAAAAATTATTTTTGAAACCAATGTGGAGCGCGATTGTCACTTTCAAAGGTTGCCGGACGGTGCTGTGTGCGCTTTAACAATGCTGCAGTGTATTGATGAATCTACGGTTGTGTAATTTTTTGGGAATACTGCATATATTCAATTACTATGTTTCCTGTAATGCGTTCTTTTTCTTTTTAAGCCCTAAGCAGAAAAACAAAATGAATATAAAATAAAATGTTTACTGCATTTGTATGGGAAACTATTAACTCGTGTTTTGGGATTCTGCACTATCATGGTCGTGACTTATTGATCAGCAGTATGTACATCCACTGATAGAAGAGAAGCAGCAAAGAGTGTGAATCGGACATCTCTAATTGAGTTAGATTGTAAGCAAATAATTTTAGATCTCCTTTTGCCAAATGGAGCTTTAACGATTTTAGAGCTATTTCAAACAAAGACTGCTACGGAGACAGAGTCTCCTGAGAGAGTAAATATACATCTAAGGAGACAAACTGTTTCTGTGTTATGGTTTCAACCAAATATTTGATCAAGTCCGATACGATATCTTGATCTCGAGTCATGCAAATTTATCGTTACAAATCCATATGGGATTGACTGAGTTGACTAAAGACATTTCTAAAGAGATTATAATCCATATCTCCACTGCACCAGGTCTGGTAAATATTTCGTAGCGTATGTGTGTCAACTCCATTAAATACAGCAAGAATATTACAATTATCCCTGATCACTTTTGGTATTTGTGTATATCTCTGAGTGACATATATCACATCAGTGTGTTTATGCCTACCTCTAGAAAATATCCTGGCAGGGTTCACTTGTCTAACATCAAATTATCATATACGACTAAATTGTCAATACTTCTATCAAGAGAATTAACACTCGGTGCTTCTTCGATATCGGTTATAAATTCAATAATATTCTCATCGATTTCCGATTTTGCTTTCTCGTTAAAATCTTATAACACCTCGTAACATTGCTGATCGTCTACACTCGGGGCTACCAAATATAGTTTATCCCATTTCATCCATCTCGTTATCAAATTAAGTAACAACTGTGTCTTGCCACTTCCAGATGGTTCAATTATAATCATGCGAATAAAATTTGGTAGAGCTGCATGATGGTTAACGGGTTCTCGTGTTTTTGTCGCAAAAAAATTAATTACATTGATGTTATTATAAATAAATTATGGATCTATATTGTGTGAAAAGTACGAAGCGTACCAGCACAAACAACGTGACAACAATTACAACAAGCAATAACAGATCAGCACTTGCTGGAAAGTGTGTACAATGTTGTACAAAAAAATTTAGAATTGTTTCTAAGGAGTTAAACAAAAGCAAGGTGGTGATATTGCAGCCAAACTAGCAAAACTTCCGGGGACTCCATGGGCAAAATATCCAGGAGAAAAACACCTTCCAGGGTATAGTTATTGTGGACCTGGAACCAGACTCGATATCCGACTCGATGATCAAGACCAATCCCGACCCGGTGAATATCCTATAAACGCTATTGATAAGGCATGTCATGCTCATTATGTTGCTTATAAAAGCAGCAATCCGGAACATAGACATATCGCAGATGTGAAATTAATTCATACGTTAAATTCTATCACTGATAAATCCTTCAAAGACAAATTAGCTTCGTGGTTGATAAAATCGGCGATGAAAAGTACATTAATGCTGGGTGATGGTAGTTAATAACAACATGGAATCTATTTATTATTCCCCAAGAGGATACTGGAGGGATAAAATTTAAATCAGCAATCGATTAACTCGCTCACGCCGCAAAAGTGAAAAATACCACCGCGGCGGATTGGTTATTCAAACAGGCGAAATAGCAGATTTATTTACCACCGCCTAAACAAATTAACTTCTCACATTTTGATGTCAGCGTCCCTAATGAAGTTCATCAAGCTGATATATTATTTCTGCCGCATGATACTGTTAATAAAAAATCATACAAGTATGCGCTAACCACAATTGATGTTGCGAGGAGACACAAACAAGCTGAACCATTAAAGTCAAAGTCATCAACTGAAGTAGCTTCTGCGTTTGAAAGGATTTATCGACGAGGTCTTGAACCACAAGGTGGTCCACAGTGGCCAAATCTATTGCAAGTTGATCCTGGCAAGAAATTTCTAAGTGCAGTTTTATCAAGAATGAATCATCATAATGTCACCATCAGACGAGGACATACTGCACTACATCGCGATCAGGCAATTGTTGAACTATTTAATCGGACACTTGCTGAGCGGTTATTTGGATATCAATACGCGAAGGAATTTATTCAAGATAAACGATCTCGTGAATGGGTCAAGAGATTACCGGGTGTAATAACCGCGCTAAATAATGAAATTACTCGAACAATTAATATGAAACCTATTAACGCCATTAAAAAGAAGTAAATTCGTGAACAAAACCACAAAATGATTTTTCAAAACTACGAATACTCGGCAATGTCACTGTGAGAGATTTATATGAACCGGGAGAGCTTGAAGGCGGTACAAAAAGAGCTACTGATCCTATTTGGAGTCTCACTATACATACAATATCTATTGTATCAAGATCCACGGGTATACCAGCAATCTATATATTAGATTCAACTGCTCCTCAGCGCGGATTTACACGAAAACAATTACAAGTGATACCCGAGGATACTCATTTACCACCGCGTGGTCTTAACTAGCACCTCTGCGTCTGTTACACTCTAGACAAGTGAACATCACATTATCTCTGGTATGATCAACACTGCTCCCTTTATGTATTCGGTAAATTGGCGAGGATCTTTATCCAACCAACACCAACGCATTATACAATTACAACTCGCGCAGTGATTCTTCTGCTTTTTCAGCGTAATTATAAACTCTGCATCAATATTAAATTCTCGGTGTTTTTTATTATCCTGTTGTTTATAACCAGCGAGTTTTTTTCTGATTATGTCATCGCTGACAATATCACTGACCGGTGTCATTAGCATCTAAAACAACTCTTCGAAGTTGATTTATTCTTCGTACTCTGGATACTGCTAAGTAAACTAGATTTGACCACTCCATGCGGTCATCTACGATCCAAAGAATTGTATCTGATATAGTCAATCTCTGCGAAGAATGTATCGTCGCTGCATATCCTAGCTTCCATGGGGATTTATCAGCACGCAATGCATCTTTGACAACACCGATATCAACCAACACAATATCATTTAACACTAGAATCTGCTTCTCAGTCTGTCCTGGAATATCAACTTCGATATTCTGTCTTCGTGAATCCGTAGGCCTATAACACAATGGCACTGGAAGTGTTGCGAATTTTTCTTTATGCGTGCTAAATAACTTCATGTCAAGTGTATCTCTGACTATCTTTACACTTACCACTATCAAATCGTTTGGTCTCCACGCTTCCCAAAAATCATTTAATGGGGTTTCTGAAATTATTTCACGCGCTATTTCACATTGAATTTTATCCGGTTGTAATCTGATTAATTTCTTAAATTCATATAATTGTTTATCAAGTGATCTATGATCGGCATTAATTTCTTCATACTTATCTACAAAATTATTCAGCCGATCATGTGGAGATAAACCGAAAAATGGTGGTGGTTGGTTATCATCGCCACACATTATCACAGTTGTATTCGCTAGCAATAGCCAATTAAGAAACATTTTTAATATATCTAACGACACTGTGCATATCTCATCCCAAATAACAATTTCAGGAATATATTTCTCGCCCATTCGATCAGGAGTCCATGCGTCACCTTTCCATCTAAAGAAACTGTGATAAGTCCAAGCATTGACTCCTCTCTGTTTCATCTCTCTTGCAACTCTGTGTGTTGGTGTTAGAACATTTAAATTTGATTTCCCTCGAAATAATTCGATCACAGGAGTAGTCTTCCCTGACCCACCACAACCGTTTAAATACTGGTTTTATATCTAGATATTGGATCGGAACACGAAGGTGTACTAGATAGTTCTGATATCTGATTATTTTTTCAAGTAATTGTTTTCAATTGTAACATCTGCTGATTTTGAATAATCACGCAATATTACCTCTTTAATTCTCCATGATCCCCAACTCTTGTCGGAGTTTGTAAATTTAGTCACTGCTTCGCTGTGTTTTACATCTATGTAAAATAAATCAGTGGCGACTCTAACCGCGGCGTCAGGAAAGCTATTTATCATCGAAAGTAAATGATAGAAGCATAAGCCAGCATAGACGCACTTAAGTATGTGTATTGGGGATTATCACCATCCTTGTAAGTAACAACTGTACCGAATTTTGTTCCATCGGACAGGAAAGCGTCTTTATGATCGACATATATATCTCTAGATGTTGCATCTGCGATTATAAAATCGCATTCAGCATCATCTATAATTAATCGCGAAGAATATCGCTTGTGGTCATATTTTCCACCTTGTGTGAATTTATCAATTATTCTTCTACCGAGATCTTTTGCGTGTTTATTTCTAACTTCAAAGATCTCATTGGACCATTTAACGAAATATTCTTCGTCGAGATCAGGAAAGTTTTCTTTGTTATCGCTAATTATACTATCTAGACCATCGGGCTGTGGTAACCAAACCTCAATTTGTTTCCGATATGATATAATTGCTTCACTGACAATCAGCGATATCAGTATTTAACAATGAATCATATATCGTAATAACACTATTGGCACCCAGTGTTTTTCAGATATATGTCTAGAAACCAAACATAACAACACGGATGAAGTCCTTTAGCGAATTCAAATGATACAACACGAGCGAATCTTGTTAGATAAAAATCGGGTAGCGGCCCATTAATCGCAACACGGGTCATTTC